>JARYMX010000452.1:0-23574 GCA_030169165.1 Centaurea solstitialis | reverse complement strand
TTTCCATGGTTATGAATCTCAGCCTAATTCTAAACAATATGAAAACTTGTACAAAGTAAAAACCTTACTTCAATTCCTTCCATAGAAACTAGCAACTATGAATGTCAACATGCAGGAAGATCATGAGGTGGTGGAAGAAACTTTGAGATGGTTTTGAACCACTCTTCACAATGAAATCCTGCAGCAAGACCCCAGGAAGTATGTTCTTCAAGATGGCAGTGCATAAACCACACCCCTGGATTATCTGCATTTATTCGAACCGCTGCCCATCCCCCCATTGGTACCCCGACCGTGTTCCTCTCGGGTGGATCGATAAGGTTGTATCTAGTGGTATCCGTGTCCACATTGTAATTTCCAAATCCGGTTCCCACAACGAAAAAGTTATGACCATGAATGTGAATCGGATGATTTTCTAAGTTGAGAAAACCTGTATCTTGAAGCACGATTTCTAACATCGTCCCATACTCCACTGCAAAGAGTTTTGTACCAAAATTGGGATTTAGGTTATGCACCAACGGATCGATTCCCGTATAGTTAAAAACATGTGGTGGCTTGTCTGGGAAGTCATAGGAGTACTGACTAGAAGAAGAATTTTGGTAATTACCATTCGAGTATTGAGGTAGGGGGACGGATAAATGATTGGTTGTTCATAGAAGCTGCATATCTTTCCCATTCACCCTTTGCAAGTTTGGTTTGCAGGACAATCTTGAAGGTTAAGACTGATGGTGATAACGACACGTTTCTCAATCTTTTTTGGAACGTTACAAGGGTATCTAGCCGTTGCAAGGCTCCGAAGTTGGCGTGTAAATTTCGTAGCAAATGCATGATCTTCCATTTGTGGGAGATGGTGTGGCAAAACAAGGTCGGATGGTTTGGGGAGGGCTGTATTTTCGGCCACGGTTCCTTTGTATTTCAAGAATCCGATTGTGGTAGAGTTGTCGAAAGGGAATACGGTGGTGAGGTAGGTCGGGCAGCGATAACGAATAAGCCGTGGAGTCATGGTGGTGCTGATTGGCGGTGAAGAGCACGGTGGATGTTTGTCCTGGAGTGATCATGATGGCTTCGGTATTGAAGGGTTTTGTGTAAGGCGCATCGATCTCGACGACTGTAAGTGTATGGTTGGCTATGGTGAAGAAGAGCTCATCGTTAAGGGCTGCGTTGATGATTCTAAGCATGTATGTCTTCCCACCTTCCACAGTCTGGACAAAAGTATCTACATGCACAAGACCATATATTCTTAGGCTATTTTCATATAGATACATATAATTAGAGCAAGTCATGTCTATAATCATATAGATATATATAACTTGAGTGAGAAAGTAAACATAAATCAAATAACTTTAAAACAGATATAAAATGTAATATATCTCAATTTTGTTTGTATGACATAATTGAATTGTATGATTTAGAAGATTTGTATGGGTTCTTGTAGAACGGATAAATTTCCGTCTTTTTTCTATAATGGTCACTCTAACAAAAATGTACCGTTATTTAGAATCCACAAGTTTCTTACAAAGACTTAACAAGATTTTTAAAATTCGTATGTAGAGCCTTAATTAAGTTATCTACATTTTTAAATAGATATTTAAAAGCTAAAATCTATAAAAATTATTTATAATTTTTTTAATGGCAAATAAACTCAGATATAAATT
This sequence comes from Centaurea solstitialis, assembly GCA_030169165.1. Classification (NCBI taxonomy): domain Eukaryota; kingdom Viridiplantae; phylum Streptophyta; class Magnoliopsida; order Asterales; family Asteraceae; genus Centaurea; species Centaurea solstitialis. The sequence continues at coordinate 21,922 of JARYMX010000452.1, read as the reverse complement.
CTTGGGGTATCCGAGTAAATCTCTTATACTATCTAATGACCTTCAGATGTTACCTTTATCACTATATTAGACAAGCTTTGTTAAAAATATTAATAATTACTTCAGAAGTATTTTTATTTTAATGATTTTAATATAAATTATATAATCATCATATTTTATAACTTATCATTTCAATATATTTTGAAAAATTTTGTATAAAGTAAAAATAATTTTATTTTATTGATAGGATTGAATAAATAATAATTTCTCTGTCTTAATATACAGTTTTAGAAAAACTATTTAGACTTATAGTTTTCATTATTTTCTACTCCATTTTACGAAATAATAGATCACTTATTTCTTTGTTCTTTTTTTATAGAATCTGTTAATATTACAATATAAATTTGTTGGATAGTCTAGTTCGTCCAAAATTTATTGTGATTTCCTTGAAATGAACACCTTCTTTTAGCCTAATAAAGTTAAAATCCCATGAGATAGTCAATTAGTATGTCCAAAGATCATTAGGCCTCCAATTATTGAAAGACTAATTTTGTTGCATTAAATGACATCACCAAGTAATTCAATATACAGAGACGAAGTTTTCACCTAAATGAACAAATTTATAACCTTTTAAACAAAAAAAAATTACGCAAACCATTACCTTTTAACATAAGAGTGCTTTATGTTCTAAGGTTTGAGCTTTTTTATAACATTACCTTTGACAGAGCATGGTAAAGTGATCCAGGCAAACCATTAATGGTATAAGCATCTGATGATTCGGACCACTGCCAAACTTGTACATTTCATTTTCTATCCCTTCAATTGGTAAGTTCCACCATTCTCCTACAAATCATAAGCATATATACAATTAAAACTGTTATAAATAGTAAATCCAACAAGACGTATATGAAGATGACTCTTTAAGGAAATTAATTACCAAATATGATTGGGATTTCCGCTTCAATTGGAATAGAAAACGGATAGGCATACAGGGTGTATGATGATGGCTCCATAGATGGTGGCACGCTGCCAAGCAATATGAGCATGCCACCAAAGGGTACCCCTCTGGCCGGCCACAGTGAACTTGTACGTATAAGATTCACCCGGTTTTATGGGACATTTGGGTAACATATGCGGGACCATCTGCCCATCCAGTTCTTAGTTGCTTGATTCCGTGCCTATTCAACGCAACATGTACACGTTAGAATTAGACAATGGTAGAACAGAGGAAGACCAAAACAATTTTCAAATAATAGCATCATATGTTGACAAATTGGGTTAAAAGTGGATTATAAATGGGTTTTCGTGCTTAAATTTGTATAATTACTCTAACTAAAACATGTTTATGGTCCATATAATTAATCCTATGCAAAACATTATATATATCACACACCTAACGCTTGAAAGTGATATGATTGGGACGCCACATCGGAATCATAATCATGTGAGTGAAAATTAATTAAATTGAATATGTAATATATATGGATAAATTTAAATTATAAGCGTTAAAAAATAGTAGAGAAGTGATTCTAGTCTTTCATCCGGTCAATATTTATAAACACAATAAATCCAAAGTTAAAAGTTAAAATCTAGAAAAAAAAGATGCTAGCAAGGTTTGGGAAATTTTTAATAAACACAATAAATCCGAAGTTAAAAGTTAAAATCTAGAAAAAATGATGTTAGCAAGGCTTGAACTCAAGACCTCGTGTATAAAAAACAAGGAACCAACTCTATCAAGGAAAAACTGTGCTTTTATTGCAGTTTTAAAATATATATGGTGGAACACAACAAATTGATACGGTGGCACCTTCTACGACCCTATACTTTTTACACTACGACGAACCTAAAATGAAACTTATCTATAAAAAGATAGAGTTTGTAGACAAAACCTAGATGAAACTTATCTATAAAAAGATAGAGTTTATAGATAAATCAGTTAAAAATAGTTAACATGTGAATTAAATTGGTTCATATATGAGTATAGTTTATATTTGAATCACACATGTTCATATATGAACCTGTTTTTCACCTATTTGTAAAGATTACGTAACTACTTATTTATTTTTAGCATAGCGGTAAAATTAACTAGTCAAAACCGCAACTATTAACCAGTTAAAAGCCGCAATTATTGACCAATCAAATTAAAGTCGTTATTTTGGCCAGTCCCAAATTTGTCATTAGTCGTATGAAGTGATAATTACGGTCTCTATTTCTCATTTTCTTAGCCGTTCTCATTTGAACCTTTGACTATATCCCGTGTTACGTTATAGTTGTATAAGAAAAACAATACTATCATCAACACTAAAAGTATATAGTTCAAGAAATAAATAAAAGATATTCCACTTTATTTCCAATGGATGGTGGTGTTTATAAGAACACCATTGGTGACCTTAATCTCTACGTGCTCTCCTTCATTACAGCAATCGTTGGTCCTGGATACTCTCCATTTACTGTTAATATAGCTTTTCTACTGCATAAACGACTGATGTTCTTCCGTTGAACCTGAATAATTGAAAAGTTGAAATAAAATTCCCAAATTCAGTCACAACTTTTAAATGAACTCAAACTTCAAATTGCAGCTTAATAGAGCTCATTGCCACCAAAATTTGGGACTCGAAATAAACCAAAAAAAGAAAAACCTTGTTTAATTACATGCATATGATATATATAAATATATAATATAATATAAATATAAGAGGAAAGTTCAAATGTGAACTCAATTTTGGTTGTGAATATTAGGACGAATCTGAGTCACTTATCCGGTCAATATAGACAACTTTGATCGGTCCCCTTCTTTAATAATCTCCACCCTCCCATGAATCGCGTCAATCCTCCGTGATCGCGTCCACCGTTCACAACCAAAATTGAGTTCACATTTGAACATAACCCTATATATTATATATAGGGGTGGTTTCAATGTGAACCACTTTTTTGGGTTGTGAACGTGGGGACAGCCGAGAACGCGACACGTGGCGGACACTAGGCGCAATTCATGGGAAGGCATTGAATTAAGGGGGGGGGGGACCACACTCAAAGTCGCCACGTATCGCGCTCTCGGTTGTTCTCACATTCACAACAAAAAAGTGGTTCACTTTTTGAACTTTCCTCTATATATATATATATATATATAGAGAGAGAGAGAGAGAGAGAGAAGTTCAAATGTGAAGCACTTTTCGGTTGTGAACGTGAGGAGATCCCAGCGCGCCACGTGGCAATCTGAAATTTTTTCGAATTATGTTATTCATACTGAATAACGCATCATTCAAACTGAATAAAGCTTTATTCATATGCATAAGGCTCAGTCGCACTCTGATGCGGGCAGGTTACCCGCGGGTCAAGGCTTATTCACGCTGAATAACGCTTTATTCAGTATGAATACACATTAACCCGCAGATTTATTCAGACTGAATAAGCCTTGACCAACGGATGTCAGATTGCCACATGTCGCGCTCTGGTTGTTCTCACGTTCACAACCAAAAAGGGTTCACATTTCACATTTGAACCCATCCCAAATATATATATATTTATATAGAGGAAAGTTCAAATGTGAACCACTTTTGGTTGTGAACGGGGGGACAATCGAGAGCGCGACACGTGGCGCTTTAAGTGTGGTCCCCTCATTAATCAATGCCCTCGCATGAATCGCGCCTAGTCATCCGCCGTGGATTGACGTGGCGCCTAGTCATCCGCCACGTGTCGCGCTCTCGGTTGTCCTCACGTTCACAACCAAAAAGTGGTTCACAATTGAACCCACCCCTATATATATATATATAATAGAGAGAGAGAGAGAGGGTACGTGAAGTGAAAACGTCTTGTGACGGTGGAAGACCAAGAGGGTTTACAACAGTAGCAAGAATGACTACAATTACAACTGCTGGTAAACACAATACTTCTTTGCCATATCCCAAACTCTCAAAAGGTAACTCACTTCATAAATACAAGTCCCCCAATTAGCATCTATATATATATATACACACACAACCAAACAAGCTAGGTTTTCTTTGGTTTTATTCATTTATTTACTATATAAGTTTCGACTCTGGAATCTTGAGAACTATATATCATTTAAAATAAAAATGAATACTGACATGTTTATTTCATTAAATTAATCATAAAACATTTTGGTTGTGTATGTTGAGAGTTGAATTAACGACGAATTACGAGGGCAAAAAATAATTAAATAATTATTTGTGAATTACACATTCCTTATTTCATTCATCATTTTAATAATTTTTCCTGAAAGGAAAATATTTCTAATAAACTACCCTTACTAATACTGGGCTTTATCGATGGCTATTTTTGACAACAAAATTTGCACGGTAATTACTGACGGATAAACGAAGTTTTTTCAGCCGCATGGCTAATATTTTTTGTTTTTATTTATTTGTAAGTCGAAAAGACCGTCACAAAAGTTTTGCAATTATTGATGACTTTCCAATAGTTTTTTTTAGTTATGATTTGTATTTATTTTTCGTTGGAAAGTTTTATCATTTACTGATGGTTTTATGATAATTCCTGTTAAGTTTTTGATTTTTATATACTTTTAATAAATCATCGAAAAAGCATCTACGGAAATGACTTTTTGCCACGGTTTTGTAAATATAGGTTTGCCACGACCAAACTCAGAAGTGTGGCTAAAAGTTATAAATAAAATTTAAGTATTGTTTTAGCCACAGTTTAACTAAGTAAACGTGGGCATTATCAAACACATCCACACATAAAGTCATGGGTTAGATAAATCCGTGACTAAATGGTTTCTTAAGGCTACGGTTTTTTGACCGTGACAAATAACTGTCAAAAATCATAGCCATAAGTAGACATATAGTTACGATTATTTCTAAACCATGGATTTATGTTGTTACGTTTATAATCTGTGTCCATAGACAAACATATGGCCACTTGAAAGTAGTTTTTTGTGGCTAAAAGAAAAATATTTATAGCCACAAAAATTAGTTGAACGTGGCCAAAAGTCACTGATGTTTATGACTATGGTTTAATTTTATTATTAGTGTGATCGAAAGATTTTACTATTAGGGATCTAAAAATGAAATGTAACTATATGTCATGATTTGGTCATGATTACTATTAAATTCGTATGGCTATAAACATATATAAGGTCATGTCTAAATTAAATCTAGAGCAAATTACGCCATTACGGATTTGTCCCCCGTGTTTGATGGATTTTATGGATTTGGGCCCTAAATTTCAATAATTACGCATTTGGTCCTTGTGGGTTGCAAATTCTATTGGATTTGGTCCTTGGTGGTGCAAGTAGGTAAGGACCAATCCAAAAGAATTGCAAACCATAAGAACCAAATACAATAAAATTTGCAAACCACAAGGACCAAATCCGTAATTATTGAAGTTTGGAGACCAAACCCATAAAAACCACCAAACCACAAAGACAAACCCCGTTATTTACTTTTAAATCTATGTGACTAGAAGGAAACCAAAAATAAAGGGTTATCATTATTCAACTTAATTTTTTTTTGAAAAGCAAAAAAATTATTCCCAAAACCCCAAAGCAGCAACAAAAGTCCTCCAAAGCAGCAACAAAGTCTCAACAACAACCCAGGAACAACAGCTTCAGACCAACCAACAGCAAAATCCCAAACAAAAAAAAAAACCAAAACAGCAGTAACGACCTAAATAAAAAAAACGAACACAACAAGAAAAACCACCCAGCAGCTAACGAGGACAGAAGACGGATTGCGAGAAGTAAACCGTTTTCAGCCCCCAAAGAAAACCGCAACGAGACCTGAAATAACACTGCAAGTGTACCAAAAGCCGAATCCCCCTTATACAGCACTGAAATAGCCTCGTACCTCTGCTGTACTGTGATATACGACTCGGATCCGAAAACCAACCGTTCCACTCAATATTCCGGTCACAAAACTCTTCGCGCAATCCAATCGTAACATTTACATTGAAAATCAAAAAACAAGTTCTCCATTTCTTATCGAACCACAAATACGACCCAAATTTCGATACGACCATAAAAAAATAAATAATAGCCCACGAAACCTCTTCCCAAAGCTTCGGATTAACGGGATCTGCTGCCCTATCCAAGAGTTCAAAAATCGAGTGAATAGAGCTCAATCAACTCTCCACCACTTACGACTGCAGTCCAAACATTCTTTACCCCCGGACAGTTGAATAGACATAACTACGGACTCCACTGCATCAGAAAAATTTCGGACTCCACTGCAGTCCAAAACCCATTTCAACTTATAATGTGACTAATAAATGGTTTTATGGCCACAGTTTTATTATTTGGCATGACCAAAAGATAATTAACAGTCAAATTCAATATTTAAACGTATTTAATTGTCTGGAATTTGATCATTTTATTTATTTTTATTGTGACCCAAAAGGGTAACCATAGCTACATTTCTAAGCAAAATTGTATGGTATTATATGTCAGAATTGATTGCGGTTTTTATGAAACTTGTGTGACTAATAGTCACGATTCAATAATGATCCAGTTAGTGTGACTAAGGTTAATAGTCACCGTTTTTTTTATTTTGGATGACCACAACGTAATAAAACTTAACAAATGCCATGAACTAATGCCAGGAACTACTAGCTTTGACTAGAAACCACTAAATAACATTTGTTAGTAACTATTTGTGAATTTATTTGAATTTATCTGGTTAATATAAAATGTAATGACTTTTAAATAGTATATTGTTACTGTTTTATTATTTTTTGTGACTAAAAGTAACTAATAGCCACACTTTATAAAATTGTTTGTAACTATTTGTCATAAATTGGTCATGTTAATATAAGATTCATGTCGCAATAACCCCAAAAATAGTTTTACGATTACTGTTTTAGATATTTCATTTGACCAAAGGTAATCAATAGCCACTATAATAAAAATTCAAACGTAGCATAGGTCATGAATTAGCCACCCCTTACACGAATTTGGGGTAACCATAACTAGTTTACTCTCACGACTTAGTATTTCATGTAACCTAAAGCAAACTAATGCCATGGTTAAAAAAACTCAATGAACCATATATCACAAAATTCCACGAGTGTTTGAACATTTCGGGGCTATAGATAATTTTGGGGGCCACGATTTAACTTTTTGGGTGTAACCAAAAGGTAATTAATAGCAACAATTTTTATAATTCAACGCCACCATATTCATGAAATAACCACGGTTAATATTAAAGTTGTGTGGCTATAACTGTCTATGGTCACAATTTTACTTATTTCATGCAACTAGAAGGAAACAATAGCCACATTTTTGACAATTCATTGTAATCATATGGTGTAACACCCATTTTCTAAAAAGACAAAACTTGACTGAAAGTAACCAATGACCAAACAAGTGACTAAAAATTTCATTAAAAGGAAGCTCTCCATGAACCATATATTTAAAACCATAATGAAGTTATAAAACTACAACATGAGTCAATGTTGAGAAAACATAAACAACATATTTAAGTAAAAACCCAAATTTAAATTTTGCATGCCAAAAACCCAAAATGATGTTTCTTCCTTCCAATCTAACAACTTTTTAACCTCTTAACAAAGACTGAACTGTTGGATCCCGAAAGCCTCAAATCGAAGTCTTTTTCTACCCCTTACGGGAAGTACCTGCCACTGAAAATGTAAACAACAATGGGGGAAGCAAAAAGCTTAGTGAGCACACACCTAAACCCTTACCATCATCCACACACAATTACAAGTACATAGCAATCACATACATGTAATAATAAACCACCTTCCTTACAGCTCTATACCATTAAAAAAAGGATTTTATGACACTGGTACCAGCCTCTGCCTTTCAAATCTTCCCTAGGGGGATCTTTACCACCATAGATACTATCTGCCTTGTTCCCCTAGGAACACATACACATAATCACACATGCATCATAACCATATATACATAACAATAAGAGGGTAGGTAAGGTACTCACTTGATAAGATCAATAACAAGCCCTCTCACACGTATGATAATCACCTCGTACCACCTAAGCACAAACACAAGCACATACAAGCAAACATAACCCAATTTTGGGGCTCTAACTCGATCCCGACTCGTTACCCCGAAATGACTCGTTACCCCGGAAAAACGAAAAACCAAACCAGTGGATCGACGAGTTACACGCGGGTTATTAAACCCGTGGACTACCCGCGGAAAACCCGCCGTATAGTTTCCCCTGTGGGTTACGAACCACAATCGAGGGTTTTCACCCAAAACTCCAATTTCGACCAAAAGGGATCAAAACTATGTCTATACATCACCCTAACCATATCTAACAATTAATAACATGCAATTACATTCGATAACACCCAACAATGATCAATCGATCAATACTCCCCAAAACTTAACCCTAACTTTTACGAAACATAACCATGCTTAAATAAACACTTACTTTTGACTCCGGGTTCGATCGAGAACTGAATTCCTCTAAAAGGTTGCTTCCAATAATTGGTATAATTTCACCAATTTCGTCTCCCTCTTTTTGATTTCTCCAACTCGTCTCTCTCTCTCTCTCTCTCTCTCTCTCTCTCCCCTCTCTCTCTCCCTTCGCGTTTTCTAAAGTCGCTCAAACACAACTGAATGGGAGTTGAGGACTTCCTCCCTTATATACAACGCTAATCTTAACCTCCTACTTCCACAATTTCAACTCAACCCCTTAACTCCTAAAAAACATAACCGAGTTAACCAAATAGTTAACGGGAAATCCAAAAACTCAATTAAAACATAACTTTAGAAAACAAGGCGTTACAATCTCCCCCACTAACCCCTGATTTTGTCCCCGAAATCGTCTAGTCTTGGAACAATTCTGGGTAGTTCCGCCTCATCTCGTCCTCCGGTTCCCATGTCCATTCAGAGCCCTTTCTATGCTCCCAAATTTGGACCTTCGGGTTTCCAACTCTTTTTCCCTCTAGGTTTTTTTTTTTCTCCCCAAAACTGCATCGGTTTCTCCTTTATTAAGCGCGGGCTACCGAATGTCGTCAATCAGTATGGAGCCGACTCGCTACCAAACATTTCCGAAGCTCAAAACAGGAAGGTGTTGTGTATCTGATTGATTCGGGTGGTAACTAAAGTCTATACAAAACCCTTTCCCCAAACTCGAGGGTTACTCAAAGGGCCGGATAACCCTTTGGGACCCAATTTCCCTTTTTTTTACAAAAACGTGTCCCCCCTTTCCAGGTGCCCTTTCAAAAGTACTTTGTCCCCACTTTAAATTCCAATCCCCCCGTTTCTTTACGCAAGCTTTCTGACGGCCTAACATTTTCAGTCTGTCACAAATCAACTGAATACCTCATCATCTTTTGGACAACCTCAGTGTTGCCCAACTCTCTCTGACCCACCTCTCCCCCAACAAATGGAGTCCCCACCTTCTCTCGTACAACATCTCATACGGAGGCATGCCGATGCTGGCATGAAATTGTTTTTGTACAGAACCGCCAACGGTAGATAGTACCCATCCCCTCCAAAAAAATCCATACCAAGCTTTTAACATGTTCTTGAGAGTTGTACATCCTCTCGCTCTGACCTTGGGCCCCCCACTTCACCCATATAACTCATATTTCTGGGAGACAACCAATTTTAATAAATTTTTTCTCACATGCTCTCACTTTCCAACCGATCTCTAATGGCTGAAGCTTTCTATCAGCCTCTCTGAAACCCTTAAACTCTTAAACACTCAAACACCATTCACATTTTTTAACGACACCCCTTTTCATATCTGGCCACCGAATCCCCCCTTACTCTCGAACGGGCACCCACAGGGTCTCAACTTTTAAAAAGGCCATGATTCGGTATTAACTGAACTACTTGACCCCGATCCTTTCCTTTTTTGGATTTTCATCTTTAAATTTTTTGCTTTGTGACTACTGATCAAACAAATAACGAGGGATCACCGTCAACCCACTAAAATATCCAAGAGGGAACATTCAATTTTCTACCCCAAAGCGTCTGCCACCCCGTTGGTTTCTATGGGTTTCAAAGGATTCACAACAAAACATATTTACAATATAAATGCCCTCTTTTCCCAAAAAAGGAATGATCCCCCTTCGCCCCTAACGAAAAATATTTTCCCTCGACCCTTACGGTTACGAGGTTTCCCCTTTTTCCCTCAAAAACAAGGGTGCTTCCGATGCACATCGAAATCGACCCGTCTTTCTTTTTCACGAACGGGAAAAGGGCTCCCCATGGCAAAGGGACTCGAGTGGATGAAACCCCCCACCCCTTAGCTCCTCTAAACTTTGAAGCCCTGCTTTTTATTCGGAGGTATTAACGGGTAAAAAACCTTCCAAACCCAGGCCGCCCCCAAACCAATTTTACCCCAAACCCACTTTCCTCTTGGAGGGATGCCACAAGTCATCCGGGAATACATTCGGATACTTGCTGACTCTTGGCACATCTGCTATCGATCACTTTAACCCAAAGTTGGCTTCCTCCATTAAAAGTCCCCTTTTTGGCCTTAGCCAAAGTACAATTTTTGGGATCTGCTTCGATATCATTCTCCCCCACCTGGGGTTCGAACTTACTACCTGATGCTTCTCGCAATCAAAAAAGGGTTTGGTTCTGATTTAAACCCAAAACCCCCCCCAAACCCAAATAAAATTATCCTTATACCATCATACACCAATGTTTTTCCCTCGTCCGCTTTTTTTTTTCAAATGGACTCCTAATTTACCGATCAAAAAGCCCCTTTTCCATCCTTGCTTCACCACTATAATAGTAAAAAAGGCCCCCAAAGTCTTGGGGTATCACTCTTCTTCCTGCCCCTCTCCAATTCTAATTTTCCTTCTAATTCATCCCTGTCTCGTGCATCTGATGGAAGTAAATGTACCTCCCCAACAGCAAAAACCCCTAATCTGGGGCCCCCTAAATCCCTGCATCGCGAAAAAATTCTTCACCCACTTATTTTCCACCCAATCTAGAAAAAAAGAGCACTGCTCCCAAAACAAGTCGGTGATTTTATTCCCCAAAAACTCCGTCGTTGCCCCATCGATAAGAATTTGTTTGTAAGCCACCCAACCTCAACATGTACCCCAAACGGCTCCTTAAAAAATCTCAATTTTTTTAGTGTTGACATGCTTCCTGATAACCCCCCCAAAATTATACTGTTTTGGTAGTTGGGTTTTGCAACGTTTACCCCGTTTTAACTTTTTTTTGGATGTTTTACTCACGAAAGCTTTTAAAATTTTGGGTTTTCACGGTTTTGGGGGCCCTTGGGGGAAAAGTACTAAAATTTTGGAATAATGGGAAAAAAAGTAAAAAAAGTAAAAAAAAAGTCCTTCGCGCCCGGGGAAGTGAAAAATTCCCCGCGCCGCGAAGTGGGGGTTTTCTAGAAGATTCCTGCTTTTTGTTGACTTCGAGGTCGAGTTCAATTTTGGCTTTCCGCAACTTTTTAAAGCCCCTTGATAAATATTTTTAAAGAAGCTGATTTTAAGAATTAGGGGTTTGTTAAGTGGTTCGCGGGCCCCGAAGCTGCTCTTCGCGATCGTGAAATGGGTCGAGCAACTTCTTTAAAAAACTGGTTCCCGGGCCTGTTTTTGAGAGAGGGGTCATAAAATTTAAAAAGTTTTTTTTCCCGAGTCAGTTGCAGTAAAAGAGAGAGGGAGGATAGATTTTTTGAGCGTAACCGGGAAAAATTTTTACCCCCCCTTGCTTTCCCTTTTTCGATCACTTCAGTTTCCGGTGGGTGTAAAGTCGTCTTTTTTTTCTTTTAAATTTCTGTTTTTTTTGTCTGTCTAGTGAGTATAATTTTTTTATGTTTTTTATGGTTTTTTATAAACCCTTTTTTGGGTGAAGTTTTGATAAATAATTGATTTTTGTAGTTTTGTTTTTATTAATTGAATGTTTTTCCTTTTATTCCCAAATTGATGTTTGACGTGGTTTTTTTTGAACTTTTTGGTTGGGGGGGGATTTATCATTAATTTAAATAGACTCCTTTGGGCTAAAAAAACCTTTGTTTTTTCCTTTTTCCGGTAAAAAGGAGTAAAGTGGTATTAGTGTGCTTAAACCAGAAATAGACTTTTTGTAAGAACCCCCAATTCACAATTTAAATTTGGATTTTTCCCTTTTTTAAAATAACCTGTCTTTGCAATTGGATCGGGAAAACCCAAAAACCCGGGGTTTAAAACAGAGTAACAAAATTTTAGGGTCTTTTAGCTTTAAAATTTCCCACAATAGTAAAAAAAAATACACCCTTTTTTACCTAAATTTTTTCATCCCCAAGGGGTTAACCAAAACCCCTAATAAGTACTATCTCTTATTCCGGTTTTTTAAAAAGGAGTAAAGTGGGGGATTGTGTGCTTTAAAACCCTAAGTAGACATTTAGTAAAAAAACCCCCAATTTTAGCTTTTAAATTTGGATATCCTTTGTTAAGATAACCATCTTTGCAATTGGATCGGGGAAACCAACCTGGCTTATAATCAAGATAACACATGTTAGGGTTTCTTTTAGCTTAAATTCCTACAATAGTCAAAAAAACTAAATTTTTGGGGCCTAAATAACTCATCCAAAAGGGGGGTTCAACCCAAACCATAAAATACTTTTCTTTGTCAAATTTTTGTTTTAATTAAAGGGTTTTAATATTTTTTTTTCCCTTTTTAAAAATTTCTTTCAAAAAAAAAACCCCCCTTTTATTAATTAAGCTTTTAAGATTTTTTTTAAGTAACTTTACTGTTCCCGTGGGAAAAACCCCATACCCGGGCTTTTAATTTTTACTTTCTTTGTTTTCCGCAAGTTGCCCTTGATGTTTGTTGTGTTTTCAGCGAAGGATTGGTGGAGCATTTTGCGGAGCCGGGAGAGAGAGTTAAAGAAAAAGAACAAAATAAATAAAAAGCGGGAAAAGCTCGTCCGAGAGCTTTGAATTTCTACATGGGAGACGAGAGCACCTATGTGGAACACCCGGGGGGACCGCTCCTCCCGGCCAATGGGGCCCGATAACGAAGCCGAATCTAGAGACCGAGATCAAGGGTAAATTTCCCTCCACATGATAAAGGGTTGACTTTTGATGGAAAAGGTGATAGCAATCTTATCACACACATCGAGGCTTCGAGGGAGATATGTGACTGTTCAAAACCGAGGCAAACCAAGACGCAATCCGTCTTCGGTTATTTCCACTCACGCTTGCGGGGGATGCTAAAGCTTGGCTTGTTCTTTGGGCCTAGTTCGATTGTACTTGGGATGACTACGATCTATGTTTTTGTCCCGATTCTTTCCGCCATCAAAGATAGAGAAGCTTTGGGCGACACCCGCGCTTTCCCGACAAGATGAGGATGAGACGTTTTCCCGAAGCATGGGAGAGGTTCAAACATCTTCTCAATTGTCCCCGAGTCACGGATTAAATAAGAGTGATAAAGTCCAAACTTTCTATAGTGGGCTAAATTACACTTCTCGTGGTACTTTGGGACTCATCCCCCGGTGGTGTGTTCATGTACAAAACTCCCACGCAAGGATACAATCTATTGAGGATATGCTCATACATAACATCGATTAGAAGTCGGATAAGCGTTTTGCACATCCGAAATTGGCCGGGAAAATCTCAACTGATTTTGATCCATCCGAGGAGTTAACCGCAAGGGAAAAACAAACAGGTAAGGTTGAACGAAAAATAGAAGAACTAATTAAAAGTGTTCAGGTTTTTACAGGTTGGATGCAAGGAATCCCATGGCCCTCACCTCATAAAGGGGATTGCCCTAACAGCTGATGATGACACTTTAGGAGGTGAATTACATCAACCAAGGAAACTACCAAGGGAGGTGGAACAATAACCGCAACTTCAACCAAGACCTCCGGTTTCTTTGCCCCTACAAAGAGCGGATGGCGAGCAACGAGCATCACTTGAGGATCGACTCTTCCAATTCATGGAGACTCAAAAAAATTTAAAAATGAAGAGGTAGGCTCATATTGCGTAATCAACAAAGCGTAATCCAAAACCTTGAATTGCAGGTTGGGCGGATCTCTCAAATTTTAAAAGCGGAAGAATCAAGGAGAGCTACCCACACAAAACACAAGTCAATCGAAGGTGGAGGCTTAAAAGACGATGCTTATGGTGAGTGAATCACAACCAAGAAGGCGTGGACGGACATCTATAATAAGAAGTACATTCACCCGGATATCGACCCGGATTATGCTACTGATTAGGGAATCGGATGGGATTTCCATTTCGTTTGAGCATCTAGGACTTCGTGGTCCATTGAACTAAGCGACAAGAAGTGAAGAAGAAGAGGGCAAACAAGGGGATACGCAGAGTTCATAACCCCAAAGAAGGACAAAGGAAAGGAGGAAGCAAAGGGATGAGGGTGATGAGCTGGTTATGTTGCCCCCTTAAAACACGATCCAGGGAGTTATAGCTTACCTATTTCTGTTTCAAATAGTTTTGGGAAGGTATGGTTTTTAGTTGTTAGGGTGCCGCACTTAACATGATGCTTGTTTCTTATTGCAGTAAAATGAAGATCAAACGCTCACACCCACGGCATACCAGTATGGGGGAATCAACGGCTACATGACACGACCACTTAGAATAGCCGAAGCCACCCCGATACGCATCGGGAAGTTTGTGTATTACAGGGGACTTTGTTGTTGCCGACCTCCCGAAGGATACTGAGATACCGATCATTTTTGGGAGAGCCTTCCTACATACCGCGCAAGCGAATGTAGACATGTGCAATCAAGTGACTACATTAGGATATGGCGACAAAAGGGATAGCTTTAAACCCCCGATGGAAAGCCGGTGGAACACCTACCTCCATCTTACATGGATCCTTCCCAATGCTTCAAGGAGAACTCTAAACGACCTCTACTTCCACTGAGCACTTGTCGAAAACGGAAGACTACCTAATCCCATCATGCAAAAAGAGAAGTTTAGTACTCGACACGGGATCATCTAAGAAGGGGTATAAAAAGAAAAAGGGCTCTTCAGCCCGTCGAGCGAAAAAAATGCGAAGTTATTGGAGTAAAGCTCTAGACTCGAAAAAAAATGAAGCGCTTCTCGGGAGGAAACCCCGAGCTCTTTTCGTTTCTTTTTCATTTTTTAAACTTTCTTTGTGTGTTTTTTATAATTTCTTTCTTTGATATTGCTTAGATAACCCATTCGGAACACCGGAGATAAAAAAGAGAAAATCCGACCGGAAAGGCAAAAAAACAAAAAACGGAAAACAGAGAGACTTCGCTAAAGTGAAGTGAGTAGTTTCGCTAACGCAAAACCAGTTTTGCCTTGGTTCAGGTGAAAATTTTCGAATCTCGCGGCGCGAAGGGTATGTCTCGCGAACGCGAAGGAGGGTTTCGGGGGTTTAAATTTGAATTAATCGCACTTCGCGATCGCGAAGCCTTGGGGCTTAGCGGCGCGCGAAGTTCGACCAAACGGGTTTTTAACCCCTTGTTTTCTCACTTTTTCAAACACAATTGCCCTAATTCTCTTAGCGCCGTGAAAACTTCATTCCCCGACGCGAAATTCGAGTTTTTGTGCTTCAATTTCTTCAATCAATGGCATCCAAGGTATGTTTCCTACAATCTCATGGTTGGTTTTCATCTTTAATTTGGTAAATTGGTACAATTGTGAGTTTAGTTGCTTGTGGCTATGAAGGTTAGAATAGTTTGTATTGATGGATTGTATGCTTTTTAAAACAAATAGCTTGGTGCTTTTAAATTTTTGATATTTGATAATTGTACTATGTTGGATTCGATTTTGGGATTAGAATTTAGTAACCTAACTGGTTGTGCTTGATGCTAAGTGTGGGGAATTTTCCAAATTCCCTTCCACTTTTGATTCACCTAATTAGATTGCTATTTGTTTGTAGTTGGTTAAAATTTATGTGTTTGGGGGTTTTTCCCTTTTGAGCTTTTCATATTGCATTGGTTGAATCACTTGAATTTTTAGTTTGATTGATGTTTAATCATGGGTTTTGAACTAAGTTGAGTCGAATAAACTAAGACTGGTTAATTGTTTTTGTAGAGGGGCAAAGGGCTACATCCACTTCCGCATCCGCACCCAACTCGAACTATCGGGCGTCGGATGGCTCTCATGCATTTACATACTTCATGAACGATGCTACTTTGGATGCATCCAAACAAAACCGAGTACCCGGGGTATCATGGACCGGATTAAAAACTCGCTCGATTGTGATTCCTAGAAGAATCGATGGGCCACTTACAAGCTTTGGAAATTGAGGGGAGGTCAAGGCAACTCTTAGAAACACGACATCGGTGAACATGGGCTCGAGTATACATATGTAAAGCTTGGGGGCCGGGATTTTCAACATCAACGGGTTTCTTACCGGGAGCTTATCTTGGAGTTCATTGACCACCTACACTTTCAACCGACCAAAGCACAATTGGATTGTCGGGGATAAGTGTATGACTTTCTGACTTGGCGGAATTTGGCGTAACCTCTCTTTGGCCCAGTTCGAGGTTGCTTGGGTATCTACACCCAAGCCGAGGTCAATGACCCCCGGGTTTTTATGAGTATATGGTGGCTACTTCGAAAAAATCTGGACGAGTTCAACCCCCCGGGAAATTTGGAGCATTGTTGGTTGTGGTGAGTATTCGTCGAACGTCAAGGTTAAGGGTTTGAAGTTCCTTTGGATCGATCCTCCACGCATGTAGTTCACGCGGTGAATTCGCGTTCTTTTAGTGAGGAGAAAATATCGGTCTATGTCTTTGGTTACTTTTTGAGCTCTCGTCGGAGGATCGCTACCCTAATGCACCCTATATCATCGCCGTGCAACATCAAAAGACGGGTGGTTTATAGGGGTAGTAGCAAAATGGCGGGGTGGCCAATATGTGACACGAAATTGCTAAGCACTTTGGTATTCTTTGGGCCGAGGTGCCCTTGTTCGATGATAAGACTAGGCGAGATGGGTTCATTGACATGGAGCAAATCAAAGGCATGGGGGTGGTGAAATCGGTCCGTACGACGCATGGGATTCGTTACCATTGGGAGACCGACCGGAGAGACAAGAACCCAGGGAAAGGTTGACGGTAGAGCACTGTGCTAGTTCGAGCGGGGCGGGCGGCGATGGAGAGCCGGCAGATTGGAATGCGTATGCGGGATATCAAGGGATGACGCAACAACTTTCCAACCTACAACTCTCCTTTGATCGGCATTTATCAAAAGGATGGAGTACAACTCCACGGAAACACTCCATCAAACCAATTGGCCAAAGTGTAGTGCTCAACCAAGTGGCGAGCATCTGGTGTTCAACCGCAAACCGCTTATGCTCCATCTCCCTTGTGGCCCTTTTTCGATGAAAACCCCCCCGGTTTCCCAAACATTCGAGGAGTGGAGGAATCATCCTCGTGGCCCCCATTGATCACAATCCGTTATTGCTTTAATTCGATTGGGTTGTTTAAGACAACTTTTATTTTGTTTGTGGTTTGCTTTTAGGATATTATTTTTAATTGTTTGCCTGTTTAGGATTTTTAAGTACTTGTTTTTATTTTTAGTTCGTTTTTACTTTTGTTTTGTTTTTCTTTTTGGTAATTTGATAAAAATGGTTATGATCGAGCACCACGTATGGTTCCGGGAATCTCTCTTGATGGAAAAAGTCTCAAAACCGGGAAGTTTCTCTTTTTTCCCAATACTCCTTACTTGTTTTTAATTGTTGCATTGAGGACACTGCAAATTTTAAGTGTGGGGAGGGGGTTTTGTGACTTAACTGCTAATTGTATGGGTTAACTTATGCTATTGTTTAAAGTCTGTCAAGAATCTGAAAGCTTTGAAAATTTTACCCCAATTTTTTCGAAATTTGGATTGTTTTTGGTATAGGAGTACTTGCATAGGAGGACACTAAGTGAGTTTATTGGAATATGAGTATTGCCTTGGATTTACTAATTACCATGAGTGCCTCACCCGATTCCTTTGAGAGTTTGAGCCTTAATGATTTTTTGTTTCGTGAGGATTTACCAATTGAGACCCAAGGTAGAAACTTGTCATTTGAATTCTTTTCAAGATCACATAAGAGAAGTATTTATCACCATTGCACTGATAGAGGCATTCGTTTCAACCTTTTAAGCTTTGTTAGATAACTTCATCCTTAGGTTATTTAAATTTTCTAGCCATTTTGTTGAAAGTGTTTTCTTTAAAAACTTTATCCTTTGAAACCCATTTGAAGGCCTTAGCCTTTTCGTTTCTTTACCCAATTTCACTATATTATCCTTTAGCCTATTCTTTTTATCTATCTTTTGGCCGTGACTTAAATTGAAGAACTTGAGAAGTTTTTGATCCATTTGTGTAGAATCTGACAAAATTAGAGGGGGTTGTGAAAGAGCATAATTAAAAAAAAGAGAAAAAAAGAAAAATATGGAAAAAAATGTTCGAAAGTCGACTTGAAAAAAATATCAAAAGAGTCGGGGAAAAGAAAGAGTTGAAAAGAAAATAGAAAGAAAGAAAAAGAAAAAGAATTTGAGCCTAAATAAGTAATATGCTTGGGCCAATTCTAAAAATGCTCATCCCCAAAGTAAAATTGATGTTAAAGTCAGATAGTATTCTCAATTTTCTTGGATCATTACTGATTAAGTCTTTCAAGTTTTTGTTGCACTTATTTTTTAGTCATTTATAAATTCCTTTATCCCACCTAACCTTAGCCTAACGTTACAAACCTAAAGTCCTCTTGATGGTTGACACTTCTCAGTGGTGGAGATTCGATTTGGTGACAAGCTTATCATGCGGGAAAAAGTTGAGTAATTGGTGTGATCACTATATATACATACACTTTTACACTTTGAGAGTACACTTGTGTTTACATATTTTTGTGAGGGTAAAAGGTGGGTCCTTGGCAATCGATTGTTTTTGGTCTTGCGGTTTTGTTTGAATATGTTTGTTGCTTTTGTGTTCCTTAGATGATTTCAGATGGAGAGAATTTTGGTGTTATCTATCTTACTTTCAGTTCTTTCATTGAGGACAACAAAGCTTAAGTGTGGGGATTTTGAAAACTCCAAAATTATACATGTTTTGGGTAGTTCGGGGTTTTGCAATGTTTGACGCATTTTAGCCCCTTTTCTGGATGTTTTACTCACGAAAACAATTAAATATTGGTTTTACAGGTTTTGGAGGCCCTTGAGCGGGGGAAAAAAAGTACTAAAAGTTGTGAAAAAGTAAAAAAGTGCAAAAAGTAAAACAGAAGTCCTTTACGTCCGCGAAAGTGATAATTCTCGCGCGCGAAAGTGGAGGATTTCTAGAAGATTCCTGCTTTTTGTTGAATTGGTTCGAGTTAGAGGTTTGGGTCCGCGAAAAGTTTAAAGACCCTTGATGGAATATTCTTTGAAGAAGCTGATTTGAAGAATTAGGGTTCGTTAAGTGGTTCACGCCCCGAAGCTGCTCTTTGCGATCGCGAAGTGGGTCGAGCAACTTCTTTAAATACTGGTTCCAGATTTGTTTTTGAGGAGAGTCATAAATTAGATAACTTTTATTCAGAGTCAGTTGCAGTAAAAGAGAGTGGGAGGATAGATTTTATGAGCGTAGACCGTGGAAAGATTGTTACCCGGAGTCTGCTTTCCCGGTATTCGATCATCTTCAGTTTCACGGTGGGTCTAAAGTCTGTCTTTTTATTCCTTAATTGCTGTTTTTGTCATGTCTAGTGGTAGTAATTTTTTTTAGTGCTTGTTATGGTTTGATGAACCTTGTTGGATGATGTTTTGATAATTAATTGATTTAGTAGTTTTGTTTGATTAATTGAATGTTTGTCTTTGATTCCAAGTTGATGTTTTGATGTGGTTTTTTTCTGAACTTGTTGGTTGGGTGTATTTATCATTAGATAAGTTTGACTCCCTTTTGGGGTAAAAACCTTCGTTATCTCTTATTCCTGTAAAAAAGGGAGTAAAGTGGGATTAGTGTGCTTTAACCATAAATTGACTATTTAGTAAGAACCCACAAAATTAACATTAATTAGGATATCCTTTGTTAAGAAAAACCTGTCTTTGCAATTGGATCAGGAAACCAACTTGGCTTATAATCAGAGATAAT
Organism: Centaurea solstitialis; assembly: GCA_030169165.1. Lineage (NCBI taxonomy): Eukaryota > Viridiplantae > Streptophyta > Magnoliopsida > Asterales > Asteraceae > Centaurea > Centaurea solstitialis. Next base: position 1,996 of record JARYMX010000452.1, on the reverse strand, counting down.
ACATGTTAGGGGGCTTTTAGCTTAAATTCCTACAATACTCAAATAAACTACACTTTTGGGACCTAAATAACTCATCCACAAGGGATTCAACCTAAACCATAATAAGTACTATCTTTGTCAATTATTGTTTTAATTAAAGTTTTAATCTTTTTCTGCCTTAAAATTGCTTTCAAAAGAAAACCCCCTTTTAGGTTAATTAAGATTTTAAGATTTGTTTTAAGTAACTTGACTGTTCCCAGTGGTAAGAACGATACCCGGACTTTCCTAAACTATATTGCTTTCGATCAGCTATGCTTGCCTGTGAATGGTGATTAGTTAAGGTTATTGTGTGGTTTAAACTTGGTTTTGTTTTAATATATACATTTTACACCATGACTTCCCCATCCGAGATTGGACACTCAGATTCTACCACTCATTTGCCACTTCTTCTTAGCAATTTCGACGCGTAACAAACCTTCACTTCCTCCGTGCTGAAATTGATGCAGAAGGCACCCTCCACATTGTTATCCAGCGGGAGCTGGCCACGAGGTCCTTCTGCCCTGCAACTGCGGTGGTCGACATGCTAAGAAGTCTTTGTAGCTCGTCGCCTGATAACTCCAAAATTATACATGTTTTGGTCGTTCTGGTTTGCACAATTTTATCCCATTTTTGCCCATTTCTCGTGCATTTTACTCTCAAAAGTTTTCATTTCTTAGTTTTTGGTTTTAGAGGCCTTGAGTGGAAAGTACAAAAAGAGACAAAAAGCAGAAATGATGTAAGTGAACGAGAACACTGGCGATCGTGAGGCCCATTTGGCGGTGCGAAGTGCATTGATCTAGAATGTGAACCAGATGTACCTTGGGAAAGATAGGATTTGCGCCGCGAAGTGCTGACTGATGAATGTGCAAAATTCCAGAATGAGCTAAAAAAGGAAAGAAAGGGTTTCATAAGTGTTTCGCCCCGCGAAGCTGCCTCCTCAGGAGTGAAACAGGGCGTCTCACATTGTATAAGTACAAACCTCTGCCTATCGTTTTCAATCATCAGAAAATATTTCAGAAATCAAAAATACATTCAGTAGAGTAGGAGAGTTATGCATGAGCCATCAGTGGAGGGTGATTCTTAAACACGGCGAAACATCCCGATCCTCACTCGGAGTCGTCTAGCGGTGTCCGATCATCCCCCATTGCACGGTCTGTGTAATGTCGATTTATTTTTGTGTTTTTGTTAGTATGTGTAGTGAGTAGTCAGTCATAGTACTTATTATGGTTTGATGACTTTTGTTGGATTATTTTATGTTGGTTTTAATATAATAGTTTTGTTGGTTTATTGAATGTTTATCTGTTGATTCCTATATTGGTATTTTAACTGTGGCTACTTGAAGTCGTTGATTGGGTGTATTTACTTTCTGACAACAAGTAGATAGACTCCGTTTGGTTAATCAATCTTTCTTATCTTTCGCTCAAGTGACGTGGAGAGACGTGGTAAGCAACCTCGGACTAGATTAGGTTGGATTGTAGGGTCCCACGACTTAACACTGATTAGGGTGACTTTTACTAGACTTTCACAAGTCCATGTATTTGGTCTGGGAGACCAACCTGGCTAACAATTACAGATACGCATGTTAGGGTGCTTCGGCTTAAATTCTTACAATAACCAATAAACTATATCTTTTGGTAAATAATAAATAATCCACAAAAGGATTCTCCATAACCATAATAAGTACTTGTTTTTCTTTATTGAATTAGATCTTTTAATTACTTGTTTTTTAGTTGTGTCTTAGTTAATCAAACTCTTTCATGAAAACCCCCTTTTTAGTTGTAGTTAGATTAATTAATTATACTCGAAGACTTATTGAATAATGTTGGTCCTCTATTGATGGCCAATATGATAGATTGTATGTAGAAGGGGGGGGGGGGTTGAATACAATCAACACAGTTTCTTCCACTTAATTCAGTTCACGACTCCTATGGAGCCTTTGTGTGAAACTGTAGTAGATTGTTTGGTTTAAAGGGGGATT
>JARYMX010000451.1:5000-23610 GCA_030169165.1 Centaurea solstitialis | reverse complement strand
GCCTATGTTTGGGTCGGCCACAGGTGGGGGGGGACAGACCCAAGGTCCCCTTATATACCCCTTATGAAAAAAGCAAAGTAAAAGGAAGAAAAACATTGGTTTTTCCATCTATCATAATTTTTTAAAAACCCAAGCAAGGACCCCGTTTGGGACGAAACTTTGCATGGTGCCCCTTGGAATAGGTTAGGAGGATCTCCCAAAAAAATTCGGTGTGCGGGGTGGGGGGGCCCCCCGGGGGCGGCGTTGGACTTTTGCGACGGTTGGGAAACCAAATTTTGGAAACGGCTCAAACGGACTCCTTTTTAAACAAAAACTTTGCGTGGTGCTCCGGTGAACATGTTTAGGAGGATGGGGGCAGGAAAACCCGGGTTTTTTGGGGGGGTCGGGATTTTACGGGCCCGGGGGGGTTGGACGTGTGGGACGGCTTTTGAGGCATGTAACTTGGAAACCGGCTAAAAACGGACCCCGTTTAGGACGAAACTTTGCGTGGGCCCCGTGAACATGTATTGGAGGACCCGGGCAGAAAGCCCCCGGTTTTGGGGGGTCGGGATTTTACGGGGCCGGGGGGGCTGGACGTGTGGGACGGTTTTTGGGGCATTTAAGTTCGATCCCCGCCCAAACGGACTCCGTTTTGGATGAAACTTTGCGTGGTGCTCGTGAACTGTATTAGGATGACCCGGGGCGGGGAACTTTGGTTTTCCCCGAGGGTCGGGGTATCGGGAGGGGCCTTGAGCCATGTATGCCCCGGAAAACGTACTTCGTTTTTGGCGAAAACTTTGAGTGAAACCCAACCCATGATGGGGATTCTCGGAACGGTGAGGGTAACCAAGCCGCGGTGCGAAAAATGGGCGACGTAAGGGAGGGGGCACGCGTGCTGGCGACGAGGGCGATCTAGGCAAGGGCAGGGCGTTAACGGGCGCGAGGGACGATCTAGGGGGGGCACGCGTCGGGGCTTGGCATGCTAGGCGACCAATGAGCGACTTAGCCCTCAGTTGCCATGGCCTTGGTTCCCTTGGCACAGGTCGGGGGGGAACAGACCCCATGGTCCCCCCTATATATTCCTTTGAACAAAAAGCTAAGTGACAGGGAAAAAACATTGTTTTTTTCCTTATCAAAATTTTTGGAAAAAACCCAACCCAAAGGGAAAGTCTTTTGGGCGAACTTTGGTGGCTTCTGGCATCTATAGGAGGGGGTGGGCAGAAAAAAAACGGGGGTTCCCGGGGTGGGATGGCGTTGGGGCTTATCACGACGGTCCCGACTCAAGGATGGCAAACTTTGGCTTGCTCCGACCAAGGCACCCAAAGGGTGGCCTGATTTTGGCTTGGACGACAAGGGGTTTGGCCCGATTTGGCTTGTTCCCCTCAAGGCACCAAGGATGGCCTGATTTGTTCTTCGATCAAGGGACCCAAAGGGTTGGCCTGATTTTGGTTTTCCGATAAGGGACCAAGCATGGCCCATTTGGCTTGGCCGTAAGGGGACCAAGGCATGGGCTGATTTGGCTTGGGAGGATCAAGGCACCAAGGATGGCCTCATTTTGCTTTTTTAAAATTCCGATTTTTTTAAAAGGGACCAAGGCATGGCCCCGATTTTGCTTCTTAGATAAGGCACCAAAGGGTGGGTGATTTTGGCTTTTTACGATCAAGGCACCCAAAGGGATGGCCCCGATTTGGCTTGGCCGATCAAGGGACCAAGGGATGGCCTGATTTTTGGGTTGGCCGATCAAGGGGACCGGCTTTGGTGATTTGGCTTGGCACGATCAAGGACCAAGCTTGGCCTGATTTGGGTTCAGATCAAGGCACCAAGGGTGGCCTGTTTTTTTCTTACGATCAAGGCACCAAGGCTTTGGCCCGATTTGGTTTCTTAGATCAAGGACCAAGGCATGGCCTTTATTTGGGTTGGACGTCAAGGACCAAGGCATGGCCTGATTTGGCTTGGGAGATCAAGGGACCCAAAGGCATGGCGTGATTTGGTTGTCGCGACTCAAGGAACAAGGCATGGCCCGATTTGGCTTTTTTGCCGCTCAAGGGACCATGGCCTGGTTTGGCTTGTTTCCCATCAAGGGACCCAAAGGGATGGCCTGTTTTGCTTCTTCGATCAAGGCACCAAGGCTTGGCCTGATTTGGCTTGTTTTGACCCCAAACACCAAAGGGTTGGCCTGATTTTGCTTGTTTGACAAGGTTGGCTGATTTGGGTTGGGGCGCCCAAGGCTGGCCCCGATTTGGCTTGTCCCCCACTAAGGAACCAAAAGGTGGCCCGATTTGGTTTGGGAAGGGATACATGTATTTTTTTCAAAAATTGTTGCGATATTTCTCTAAGTATGGGACTCGAGCCTGGGAAAAAGGGGTGAGGAAGAATGAAAGGGAAGTTTTTTGGGGGGGGGGACGTTGAGCGACGCAGGGCTGAATCTCGTGGATCGTGGCAGAAAAGGCCACTCTGCCATTTTCAATCCCCCGCGCTATTTAAGTGTTGCAAAGGATTCTACCCCCGCTTGATGGGAATTGTACTTCATGGCGGCCCGCACGCTGCGTCGCACGGGCTTGGCCAACGAAAAGTGCCTTTGGGGGCCGAGGCCCTATGTGGTCGGCAAACGGGGGGGCGGGCCACACGCGTCGCTTCTAGCCCGGATTCGTTTTTAGAGGCGTTCAGTCATAACCCAGCGCCGGTAGCTTCGCGCCCGGGTTTTTAAACCAAGCGCGATGACCAATTGTGCAAAAATAAGGTTCCTTGTACTAGGTTAAATTTATATGCGACATGTCTCTTTGGGTAAAAACAAAACTGTCTCACGACGTCAAAAACCCAGCTCACGTCCTATTGGTGGGTGAAAAATCAACCTTGGGAATTTGCTTCACAATGATAGGAAAGCCGAATCAAAGGATCAAAAAGCAACGCGCTTGAAGCTTGGCTGCCCAACCCAGTTATCCCTGTGGTAACTTTTTGACACCTCTGCTTCTTTTCCGAAGGTTAAAGGATGTTAGGCCCGCTTTCCGGTTCTTTATTCGTAGGGAAAAATCAGAATCAAACGAGCTTTTCCCCTTTGTTCCCACGAGTTTCTGTTCTGTTGAGTCATCTTGGGGAACTGCGTTTTTTTTAACAGATGTCCCGCCCCAGCCAAATCCCCCCCCTGAAATGTTTTCCCGCCGGGGACGGCCCGCCGAGGCGGCTTGGGTCCAAAAGGGGGGCTTCCCCCGTTCGTTCAGGGAATAAGTAAAATAATTTTAAAAGTAGTGGTATTTCATTTTGCCCGAAGGCCCCCATTATATACCTCTCAAGTCATTTCACAAAGTCGGACTGATAAGTCAACAGGGTTTTTTTCCCCCCGGATTCGAAAACCCCGGGTTCCCCTTGGCTGTGGTTTCGCTGGATAGTAGACAGGGAAGTGGGAATCTTTTAATCCATTCATGCGCTCACTAATTAGATGACGGGGCATTTGGCTACCTTAAGAGAGTATAGTTACCCCCCCGTTTCCCCGCGCTTGGTTGAATTTTTCCTTTGACATTCAGAGCATGGGCAGAAATCCCCTTGCGTTAGCCCCGCAGGGACATCGCAATGCTTTTTTTAAATTAAACAGTGGTTTTCCCCTTTCCCGTCCATTCTGAGTTGGTGTTCGACGCCGGGGGGGGCCCCGAGAGGCCGTTCCCAGCCCGCCCCGGCCCGGCAGCGGCGACCGCTTCGCGGGGAAGCAGCTCGAGCGCCCGCCGACAGCCGACGGGTTGGGGAGGGGCCCCCCGTGCCAGCCCTCAGACCCAAAATCCTTTTCCCGAGGTTACGGTTCATTTTGCCGACTTCCCGCCTACATTGTTCCATCGACCAGGGCTGTTCCCCTTGGAGACCTGATGCGGTTATGAGTCGACCGGGCGTGGGAGGCACTCGGTCCTCGGATTTTTAAGGGGCCGGGGGGGGGGCATCGGACACGCGGACGTGCGGGTCTTCCAGCCGTGGCCCACCTTGACTGAGTCGTTTTCCCGGGTGGGGAGGTTTTTTAAACGAAAAGATAACTTTCCGAGGGGCCCCCCCCCGCGTTCCGGGTCCCTAACGTTGCCGTCAGCCCCACGTCCCCGGTTCAGGAATTTTAACCCGGGTTCCCCTTTCAAGCCGGGGCGAAAGCGCTATCGACGGGGTTCCCCGTCTCTTGGGTGATAAACCCCGTGCAAGTGCCCTTCACATGGAACCTTTCCCCCTTCGGCTTCAAATTTCATTTGAATATTTGCACTCCACCCAAAATCCGCACCCACGGGCCCCTCCCCCAGGCCACCCAAGGTTTTCAGCGACCGCCCCCGGCCTCCTACTCATCGGGGGGCCCGGCATTGCCCGCGGCCGGGTTAGTCGCGCGTTTTAAAGGCCATCCATTTTCGGGGGCTAGTTTTATTCGGGAGGGGTTGTTTTCACACTCCTTAGCGGATTTGACTTCCTGACCACCGTCCCGTGTCTTAAAACGACCAACACCCTTTTGGGGTTTGGTTAGCGCGCAGTTTGGCACCGTAACCCGGCTTCGGTTATCCCGCATCGCCAGTTTGCTTACAAAAATGGCCCTTGGAGCTCTCGATTTCCCTGGGGACGGTCAACGAAGCAGCCCCGCCCTCCTACCTTTTAAAATTTGAGAATAGGTCGGGGGCGTTGCGCCCCCCCATTCCTTATCATTCGCCCCTTTTCCCGATAGAATCGCACCGGGGGCAGCTATCCTGAGGGAAACTTCGGGGGGAACCAGCTCGACGGTTCGATTTGGGCTTTCGCCCCATACCCCAAATAGAGAACGTTTGCACGTCGGGATCGCTGCGGGCCTCCCCCAGGTTTTCTGGGGTTCGCCCCGCTAGGCATGTTCACCCTCTTTCGGGTCCCGACAGGCAAAGCTCACCTCGAAAACCCTTCTCAGAAGATCAAGGCTGGCGGGGGTGCACCCCATAGGGGGATCCCCCCAACAGCTTCTTGCGCCTTGCGGGTTTATCACCCGTTGACTCGCCAATGTCGGGATCCTTGGTCCGTGTTTAAAGACGGGGGAATGGGGTGCCCGCAGGCCGGTGAGGAGCGCCCGGTCCCGAAGCACGCCGTAACGGGCGCGCTCCCAACCCGATCAGCGAGGTCCCCACGGCTATCAACAGCCGGGCTTTGGCCGCCGCAACCAACCCGCACGGTCCAGCCCCCGAGTCGATGGGGCCCGGCTCCCCCGTTCCAACCCGACCGGGACGCATCGCGGCCCCCCCGCTTCCCCTCCCGAAATTTCAAGCACTCTTTGACTCTCTTTTAAAAGTCCTTTTCATTTTTCCCTGCGGGGGGGTACTTGTTTGTATCGGTTCACCCCGGTATTTAGCTTGGAGGAATTTACCCCCCTATTGGGGCTGTTCCCAAAAAACCCCGACTCGCAGAAGCGCCTGTGGTCCCGACAGGGTCGGGAGAGGGGGCTTCACCCCTCTTGGCCCCCCCTTCCGGGGATTGGGGCCCCGGTCCCCCGCTGAGGACGTTTCCCCAGTACAATTCGAACGACGGGGCCCGTCGATTTAAAGCGGGGGGTTTTCCCCGGTTCGCTCGCCGTTACTGGGGGAAAATTCCTTGTAAGTTTTTTTCCTCCGCTTATTGATATGCTTAAAATCAGGGGGGTGTCCCCGCCTGACCGGGGCGGGGCAAAAGCATCGTGTAAGAAAACACTTAGGGCTTTAGCGAGCAATCTCTAGCATAGCACAGCTCGTACGAAGGTTTTAACAACCCCCATCCCTTTGCGGGCCCAAAGGGGACCCCTTTTTTTAGGCCAACCGCCCCATTGGCACGGGAGACAGTCTCCGTCCCAGACCGACGTCCCTATGGGGGAGGATGGTCTGGGGCGACGCGTGCGTAAAGCCCAGGGACTTTTCCCCTGGGGCAAATGGCTTCGGGCGAACTTGCGTTCAAAAACTGAGGGTTCACGGGATTCTGCAATTCACCCAAGTATGTTTTTTTGCTACGTTTTTCTCGATGCGTGAGCGAGTATCTTTGCCGGAGTCGTTTAGGGTTTTAATGAGAGGTGGGGCGCCGCGTGCACCCCGGGGAAAAAGGGGAACACGAGGCACCCTTTTGAGTTTTGTTTTCCTTGGCACAGCCGTGCCGGGGTTTTTTTTTTGGCCCACAAAACATCCCCCATGCCTATATAGGCACGTTTGAAGTGCTGAAAGCTCGAGGGCAGGCTCACCCCATATCCCACGACACCGATTGTGATTCTGTTCAGGGGGTTCGTGTGAGGCTTACTAAAATCCTTCCCGCAGGTTCCCTACGGAAACTTGTTACGACTTTCCTTCCTTAAATGATGGGTTTCAGTGGAATTCTCGCGACGTCCCCGGGGCGGCGAACGCCCACGTCGCCGCGGACCCAAACATTTTCCACGGACCATTCAATGGTAGGGCGACGGGCGGTGTGTACAAAGGGCGGGGGACGTAGTCAACGCGAGCTGATGACCGGCTTACTGGGAAATTTCCTCGTTTTAAGCCCAACAATTGAAATGATTTTCCCCCATAGATGAAATTTAAAAGATTTCCGGGCTGTGGGCCCAAAGGCTTTATACTCGTTGAATACATCATGTTAGCGCGCGTGGGCCCCGAACATCAAAGGGCTCACAGCCCTGTTATTGCCTCAAATTCCGTGGCCTAAAAGGCCCTTTGTCCCTCTAAGAAGCTGGCGGGGGGGTACCCCCAATAGTGTTGCAGGCTGAGGTCTTTTCTTTAAACGGAAAAAACCAGACAAATCGCTCCACCAACTAAAAACGGCCATGCACCACCCCCCATGAATAAAGAAAGGCTCTCATTTGTAAAACCCTTTTATATGTTGGCCGGGTTTAAAGTTTCCCCGTTTTGAGTCAAATTAAGCCGCAGGCTCCACCCCGGGTGGTCCCCTTTCCGTAAATTTCCCCTTTAAGTTTCACCCTTGGACCATATCCCCGGAAACCCCAAAAACTTTGTTTTTCCAAAAAGGTCCCCGGGGGAAAGTCCTAAAAGAAACACCCGGATCCCTGGTCGGCATCGTTTTGGTTGAGACTAGGCGGTATCTGATCGTCTTCGACCCCCCAACTTCGTTCTTGATTAATGAAAACACCCTTTGGAAAATGCTTTCGCAGTTGTTGTTTTTTCTAAACCCAAAAGGAATTTCACCTCTGACTATGAAAACGAATGCCCCCGATGCCCCTTTTAATCTTACTCCGACCCAAAGGGCCAAGTAATGGACCGAAATCCTATGGGTTACCCATGCTAATGTATCGAGGTAGGCTTGTTTTTTTGGCACTTTTTAATTTTTAAAGAAAACAGGGCCGGGGGAAGACCCGGCCAATTAAAGGCCAGGAGGCATCGCCGACAAAAGGGGACGAGAAAAACCGGTGCACACCTAAAGGCGGACGGCCGACCAACCCCAAAGGGTTAAAACTCGAGCTTTTAAAAACTGCAACAATTAAATATACGTTTGGAGTGGAATTACCGCGGCTGCTGGCACCAGACTTGCCCCCCAAAGGATCCTCGTTAAGGGGATTTAGATTGTCTCTTCAATTCCCAGACTCTTTGACCCCGGTATTGTTATTTTTTGTCACTCCCCCCCCCCCGTGTCGGTTTGGGTAATTTGCGCGCCTGCTCCCTTCTTGGATGTGGTGCGTTTTTCAGGCTCCTCTCGGAATCAAAACCCTAATTCTCCGTCACCCGTCCCCACCATAGTAGGCCACTATCCTACCATCGAAAGTTGATAGGGCAGAAATTTGAATGAGCGTCGCCCGGGCCCAGGGCCCTGCGATCCTCGAGTTTCATGAATCATCCAGCAAGGGCGAGCCGCGTCGACCTTTTATCTAATAAATGATCCCTTAAAAAAGGGCGGGGGGTTTTTTGACGTATTTTCTCTAGAATTATCGGTTATCCGGAAAAAGTGCAGGTACACAAACAAAATATAAAAGATTTAATGAGCCCCTTCGAGTTTCACGTTGAATTTGTTTACTTACACATGCTGGCTTAAATTTTGAGCAAGCATTTGACTACTGGCGGGTCAACCAGGGGGATTCCTTTCGACGTTTTGCCCCCCATGAAGGACAAGCCTAAAATGGCGGGGAAAACGTTTTTTTGGGAAGCGAGAACGCTTTAAAAAGGGATAGGAAGTCTTATGAAGACCCAAGCCACATCAGTTCCGTAGAAGAGACCAAACGATGCTTTGGCCACATCATTGTTTCAAAAACAACATTTTGGGGGGTCACAAAGACCGCTTTTTTGTTTATCCCCCGCCCCATGAAGACGCATGATAAAAAGTTTAAAAGTAAGGACCCACAGTTTCCATCAATTAGTATGCACACGGGGAAACCCCCAAAAAAAAAGCTCAAGACAAAATCAAGTCTTGCGCCAAAACGAAGAGGTATGCAGCCGGGTTAACGTTGGTGCGCAAGCAAACAGCCATCCACGCGTAACAAAAAAATCACCACTCAGCACCTCCCGGGGGGGGCATTCCCCAAAACCCCAACTAGTAGCAACCCACCAACCAAAAGGGAAGCAAGCACCAAAAAAACCAAAAAAAGCCCCCCGAATCACCGAACGAGCGAAGTAACAAATCTCGAACCCACCTCGAAACCCCCCTGACCGGGGCTGCCACTCACCAAAATTTTCTAGATATGGATACTGGCATAGCGGAAACCAACGTGTAAGGAAAAGGATCAACGGCAAACGTTTTCCCATTCCCACAAAGGGAACCGACCCGATTCGACGACAAGCAACCCCACCAACAAGCAACCGATTCCCCGCAAACAACGAATTCCCACCGCTAGAAGGATCCCGACCCCAACAACAACCCATTCAACGACAAGAACGAATTCCCACCGACTAGCAATGATCCCGACCGTAGCAATGATCCCGAACCCACTAGCAATGATCCGACCAGTGTGCCCCCGGCAGACACACTAACCCCCCCCTTTTATACCTTATGAACAAAAAACTAAATGCAGGGGTGAAAAAATTGAAATTTTCTCTATCATAATTTTTGAGTAGGACGCCATCTAGCCGAAAACACGGGCAAAAACCCGCGACCCTGCGACGAAAAATAGGCCAATGCCGGTTGGGAAAACCAAACCAAGGACGGGTACTCGGCCCTGGCCGGGGAAACCAAAACCAAGGAGAGTTACTCGGCCATGGCACGCAAAAACCAAACCATGGGACGGTGTGAAAAACCCAAACCAAGGGACGAGTTACTGGCCATGGGACGGTGAAAAAAAGCCAAGGGGGGCGAGGGGGATCGGCCATGCTCGGTGAAACCAGCCAAGGCCGAGGGGGACTCGGCCATGGCACGGTTGAAACCAAGCCCTGGCCGAGGTACTCGGCCATGGCACGGTGAAAACCAAGCCATGGCACGGGGGTACTCGGCCTGGGCCCGGGGTAAAACCAAACCAAGGCAGAGGTACTCGGCCAAAGCTCGGTGGAAAAAAAGCCCAAGGGACGAGGTCTCGGCCATGGCACGGTGAAAACCAAGCCCTGGCAAGAGGTACTCGGCCCATGGCCGGTTTGAAACCAAGCCATGGCACGAGGGTACTCGGCCCTGGCACTGTTTAAAAAAAAAGCCAAGGCACAGTTACTCGGCCATGGACGCAAAAAACCCAAACCATGGACGGTGGGAAAAACCAAGCCAAGCACGAGTTACTCGGCCATGGCCGGTTTTGGGAAAAAACCCAAACCCAAGGCACGAGGTACTCGGCCATGCTCGGTAAACCAAGCCAAGGCACGAGGGGGACCGGCCATGGCACGGTTGAAAAACCAAACCAGGCACGAGGTACTCGGCCCTGGGACGGTGATGAAATAAAACCCAAGCCATGGCAAAGGGTACTCGGCCTGGCACGGGGTTTAAAAACCAAACCAAAAGGCACGAGGTACTCGGCCAGCTGGTGAAACCAAGCCAAGGCACGGGTACTGGCCCATGGAAACGGTGAAACCAAGCCATGGCACGGGGGTATCGGCCATGGCAGGGGTGAAACCAAAGCCATGGCACGAGGTCTCGGCCTGGCACGGTGAAACCAGGCCTGGCCGAGGTACTCGGCCATGGCACGGGGGAAAACCAAGCCATGGCACGGGGTACTCGGCCGGCAGGGTGAAAAAAAGCCATGGCACGGGGGTATCGGCCATGGCAGGGTGAAAAAAGCCATGGCACGGGGTATCGAAGCCTGGCAGGTGAAACCCAAAAGCCATGGCACGAGGTACTCGAAGCCAGGGGCACGGGGGGGAAAAACCCAACCCAAAAGGAACGATGAAGGGCTACGATAGGGGACGGGGCACGCTTGCGGGCAACGAGGGCCGATCTGGCATGCAGGGCACGGGGGGGGTATGGGCCATGGCACGGGGGGGTACGGGAAAGCCATGGCAGGGTTTGAAAACAGGCCATGGCAGGGGAAACGAGGGGACGATCAGGGAGGGACGCTTGCGGGAAAAGGGAGGGCCGATTAGGCCGAGTTACTCGGCCATGGCCGGGTTTTTAAAAAAAAGCCAGGGGCACGAGGTTGGAAGCCATGACGGTAAAACCCAGGCCAGGCAGAGGACGGGGTCAGGGGACGGGGCCGTTTAGGGAAACGAGGGACGATCTAGGAACGGGGCAGCTTTGCTGGGCTTGGTATGAAAGGCGGACGCCCTCCCTTTATGCTCCCGGGGCCTATGGCTTGGTCGGCCAAGGTCGGGGGGGACCCGACCAAAGGGCCCCCCCTTATATACCTTGAACAAAAAGCTAAGTACAGGAAGAAAAAACTTTTTTTCCCCTCTATCAAAATTTTTAAAAAACCCAAGAAAAACGGATCCTTTTGGGAGGGAAATTTGCTTGGTGCCCCTTTTGGGAATATGTTAGGAGGTCCATGCGAAAAATTCGGGGTTTGTGCGGGGTCGGGAGGGCCCCCGGGGAGGGGTTTTGGACTTTTCGCGACGGTTCGGCCCCAAATTTTGGAAAACCCGGCTCAAACGGACCCTTTTTTAAAGAAATTTGCGTGGTGCTCCTTTGGAAATGTATTGGGAGGATCCGGGCAGGAAAATCCGGTTTTCGGGGTCGGGTTTTTTAGGGGCCCCGGGGGTTTTGGGACGTGTCGGGAGGCTTTTGAGGCATGAAAATTGGAAACCGGCTCAAAGGACTCCGTTTGGACGAAACTTTGGTGGGCTCCGTGAACAGTATTAGGGGACCCGGGCAGAAAGTTCGGTTTTCGGGGTGGGGATTTTAGGGGCCGGGGCCCGGGAGTGTCGGGGCTTTTGAGGTGTAAGTTCGATACCCGAAAAAAGGCTCGTTTTGGATGAAACTTTGCGTGGTGCCCCCGGAAATGAAATTTGGATGACCCGGGCGGGAACTTTGGTTTTTCCGAGGTGGGCTTTTATCGGGATGGCCTTTCGAGCCTGTTTGACCGAGAAAAAACGTACTTCGTTTTCGGCGAAAACTTTCATGATGAAAAAAACCCTGCATGAGGTTTCCCTGGCCAACGGTGAGGGAAAACAAGCCGCGGTGCGGGGGAAATGGGCGACGATAAAGGGACGGGGCAGCGTGCTGGCGAGGGGGGAATCTAGGCAACGGGCAGCTTTTAGGGCGAGGGGCGATCTAGGCAACGGGACGCGTGCGGGGCTTGGCATGTAGGGATCCAATGAGCGACTTAGACCTCACTGCCAGGGGCCTATGGCCCCCCTTTGGCAAGGTCGGGGGGGAAAAGACCCATGGTCCCCCCTTATATTCCTTTTGAAAAAAAAAAGCTAATGGACAGGAAAAACATTTTTTTTTCCACTATCATAATTTTTGGAAACCCCCAAACCCAAAAGGACATCGTCTTGGACGAAACTTTGCTGGGCTTCTTTGGGATCTACTAGGAGGATCGGGAAAAAAAAAAATCGGTTTCCCCGGGGTCGGGGTTTGGCGTTGGACTTATCCGACCGGTCCCCACTCAAGGCATGGCAAAATTTTTGGGTGCTCCCACCAAGGCACAAGCATGGGTGATTTTGGTTGGCACGGCCAAGGGTTGGCTGATTTTGGGTTGTTCCCATAAGGGACCAAAGGCTGGTTTTGCTTTTCGTCAAGGACCAAGGCTGGCCTGTTTGTTGTTCCGATCAAGGCACCCCGGTGGCCTTTTGGCTTGGCCGTCAAGGACCAAGGGTGGCCTGTTTGGCTTGGGCCGATCAGGCACCAAGGCTGGCCTCATTTTGCTTTTTTCAAGGCACCAAGCCTTGGCCTGATTTGGCTTGTTCGTCAAGGCACCCAAGGCATGGCCCGATTTGTTCTTTCGATCAAAGGGACCAAAGGGTTTGGCCGGGTTTGGTTTTCGATCAAGGGGACCAAGGCATGGCCGATTTGGCTTGGCCGATCAAGGGACCCGGCATGGCCTGATTTGGCTTGGGCCCCGATAAGGCACCAAGGGGATGGCCTGATTTGGCTTGGCCGATTTAAGGGGACCAAGCCTTGGCCCGATTTGGCTTGGACGTAAGGCACCAAGGATGGCTGATTTTGCTTTTTTCGATCAAGGACCAAGGTTGGCCCGTTTGGATTCTTAGATCAAGGCACCAAGGCATGGGGGGGGCCCCGATTTGGCTTGGACGATCAAGGCACCCAAAGGGATGGCCCGATTTGGCTTGGCACGATCAAGGCACCCCAAAGGGATGGGTGATTTGGCTTGTCGCGACTCAAGGAAAACCCGGGATGGCCTGATTTGGTTTGCCCACTCAAGGCACCTTGGGGCCCGGTTTGGCTTGTTCCCGATCAAGGCACCAAGGCATGGCCTGATTTTGCTTCACGATAAGGCACCAAGGTTGGCCTGATTTGGCTTGTTCCGGCCAAGGCACCAAGGGTTGGGCCCGTTTTTTTTGTTCTGATCAAAGGGTTGGCCTGATTGGTTGGGACGACCAAGGCTGGCTGATTTTGGGTTGTCCCGACTCAAGGAACCCAAAGGGATGGCCCGATTTGGCTTGTGCAAGAAGGGTCATGTATTTTTTTCAAAGTTGTTCGATATTTCTTAAGTTGGGATGGCCTCGGGCAAAAGGGGGTAGAGGAAAGAATGAAAGGAGAAGTGTTTTTGGGGGGGGGGGGACGAATTGGCGCGCGGGCGAACTCAGTGGATCGTGGCGCAAGGCCACTCTGCCACTTACAATCCCCCGTCGGAAATTTAAGTCGTTGAAAAAAGGATTCTCCCCGCCGCTTGTGGGAATTGTACTTCATGGCGGCCCGCACGACTGTGTCGCACGGGTTGGCCAACGACCGTGCCTTTGGGGGCCGAGGCCCTACTGCTGGGGGCAAACAGGGGGGGGCACCGCGTCGTTCTACCCCGGATTTGACTTAGAGGCGTTCAGTCAAAATCCAGCGCACGGTTCCCGGCCACGGGCTTTTAACCCAACGCGATGCCCAAATTGTGCGAATAAAAAGGTTTCCCTCCGTACTGGTTGAATTACTTTGCGACATGTCATCGTGGGGTTAAAACTAACCTGTCTCACGACGGTCAAAACCCCAGCCCCGTTCCCCTATTGGTGGGGAACAATCAACACTTGGGTAAATTTCTGCTTCAAAAATTGATAGAAGGGCCCGGGGACATCGAAGGATCAAAAGCAACGTCGTTAACGCTTGGCTGCCAAAGCGTTATCCCTGTTGGTAACTTTTTGAACCTTAGCTTCAAATTCAAAGGTTTAAAAGGTCTTTTGGCCCGCTTTCACGGTCGTATTCGTAGGGGAAATCAGAATAAACGGGTTTTTCCCCCTTCTGTTCCACACGAGTTTCTTTTCTCGTTGAGCTCTCTTAGGACACCTGCTTTATTTTTAACAGATGTGCCGCCCCAGCCAAACTCCCCACTAAAAATGTCTTCCCCCGGATCGGCCCCCCGGGGCGAGCCTTGGGCCCAAAAAGAGGGGCATTGCCCCGCTTTCCGATTCAGGGAATAAGTAAAAAAAACGTTAAAAAGTAGTGGTATTTCTTTCCCCCGAAGGGCTCCCCCACGTCGACGCGACGGATTTTCCGGGGGTTTATAAACCCCCCCCGGGTTTTTGGGCCCCCCCGCACCAACCCGCCCGGCCCCACGCCCGGTCGCGGGGCCCGGCTCTCCCCGTTCCACACCCGGGGGGGCGCATCCCCGGCCCCACCCCCTTTCCCCTCCGCTTTTTCAAGCATCTTTGACTTCTTTTCAAAGCCCTTTTTCTTTCCCCGCGGTACTTGTTTGCAAAATTGGGTTTTTTTTTCACGGGGGGGGGTATTTATTTTTGGGGGCGGTTTTTTCCCCCCTTTTGGGGGCGGGGATTCCCAAACAACCCCCTCGCAGACAGGCCCCGGGGGTGGGGAAGGGCCCCCGGGGCACGACGGGGTTTTTCCCCCTCTCTGGCCCCCCTTCCCCGGGGATTGGGCCCGGGCCCCCGTGAGGCCGCTTCCCCAACTAAAATTGAACGACGGGGGGCCGTCCGTTTTCAAGCGGGCTTTTCCCGGTTCGTCGCCGTTATAGGGGAGTTATCATGAAAAGCAGCAAAGGGGGAGAGCCCCCCTCGACCCCTTTTTTCTAATTTAAAAGCATCCCTTCCGAAGTCGGGGTTTGTTGACGATTAGCTCTAGAATTACTACGGTTTCCGGGAAAGGGAGGTACCATCAACAAAATTAACGATTTAATGGCCCTTGCTTTCCAGTCGAATTTTTTCATACTTACCATGCAGGCTTAAACTTTGAGCAAGCATATGATCTGGGAGGATCAACCGGTAGCATTCCCCTTGACGTAGCCCCATGAAAGGCAAGCCTAACATGGCAGGCAATGTTTTGGAGAAGCGGGGAAGCTTAACAAGGGCCCTAGGAAGTCTTATGAAGACCAAAAACCCACATCAAGTTCGTATGCAAGGGCCCAAAAGATGTTATAGGCCACCATTGTTGCAAAAAAAACATCTTTGGGGGGATCACAAAGACCGCTTCCTTGTTTATCCCACCCCGCATGGACGCATGATAAAAATGTTTAAATGTAAAACCAACGTTCCCATCAATTAGGTATGCAACACGGGGAAACCCACAATTGCTAAGACAAATAAGTCTTGACGAAAAAATAAAGAGGTTGGGGGGTTGAACGTTGGTGCGAAAAGAAAAAAAGCATCCACGCGTAACAAAAAATCCCCCATCATGCACCCCCCGGTGACTTCCCCGAAAGCGCCCAACTAGTAAAAAACCCCCCCAACCAAAAGGTCAAGCAAGCCCCCAAAAAGCCAAAACAGCCCCCGAAGCACCGAACGATGGGAAAAAGAAAAACTCAACCCACCATCAAACCCCACATGAGGGGTTTTGCCTACATCCCCAAACTTTTGCATAGGGACTGGCATCAGCGTGCACAACCAACGTAGTAAGGAATAGGATCAAAGGCAAAGTCCCCGGGGATTCAAAACCCAACAGGAAAACCGACCCGATTCGACCGAAAGCAACGACAAAAAAGCAACGTTTTCGCCCGAAAGAACGAATTCCGGGGCCGATACAACGGATCCGCCAACAAGAAACCCGATTCCAAGACAAGAAACAAATTTCCGACCGATAGCCCTGATCCGACCGCTAGCAATGATCCCGACCGATAGAACTGATCCGCCAGGTGCCCTTTGGCAGACCCCACACCCCCCAAATACTGGCCAAAAAAAGTCGGTGAAACAAAACCCAAAAGGAAGGACCCCCGCCGGGACGGGAAAAAAAAAAAAAGGTGGACGAAACTGGCCATGCACGGGGAAACCCCGCCAGGCACGAGGTACTCGGCCTTGGCACGGGGTGTTAAAACCCAAACCAAGGCCGAGTTACTCGGCCCTGGCACGCAAAAACCAAACCCTGGGACGGGAAACCAAGCCAAGGCACGAGTTACTGGCCAGGCACGGTGAAACCCAAACCAAGGCACGAGGTATCGGGGCCCTCTCGGGTGAAACCAAGCCAAGGACGAGGTATCGGGCCCTGGGAGGGTGAAAAACCCAAACCCTGGCACGAGGTATCGGCCAGGCCCGGTGAAAACCAAGCCCCTGGCCGAGGGGGCTCGGCCATGGCACGGGTGAAACCAAGCAAGGCACGAAAGGGACTCGGCCAGCTCGGTTTAAAACAAGCCAAGGGAAAGAGGTACTGGGCCATGGGACGGTGTTGGAAACCAAGCCATGGGGAGAGGTACCCGGGCCCTGGCCGGTTGGAAAACCCAAGCCATGGCACGGGTACTCGGGCCCTGGACGGGGGTTGAAACCCAAACCAAGGCGAGTTACTCGGCCATGGCAGAAAAAAAAAAAAAAGCCATGGCACGGTGGGAAACCCAAACCAAGGCACGAGTTATCGGCCCTGGACGGTTTTAAAACCCAACCAGGCCCAGGTATCGGCCGCCGGGTTTAAAAACCCAAACAAGGCACGAGGGGATGGCCATGGCCGGTGAAACCAAACCTGGCCCGAGGTATCGGCCATGGGGAGGTTTAAAAGCCATGGCACGAGGTACTCGGCCTGGACGGTTTAAAACCAAACCCGGCACGAGGGTACTCGGCCATGTCGGGTGGGAAAAACCAAACCGGCAGAGGTACTCGGCCATGGCCGGTGAAACCAAAGCCCTGGCACGAGGATCGGCCCTTTTGGGACGGGGTGAAACCAAGCCCTGCACGAGTTTCTCGGCCCCTGGACGGTGGGAAAACCAAACATGGACGAGGTACTCGGCCATGGCACGGGGGTGAAACCAACCATGGCACGAGGTATCGGCCAGGGACGGTGAAAACCAAGATGGCACGGGGTTTTATCGGCCAGGGCCCGGGGAAAACCCAAGCCTGGCACGAGGACTCGAAGCCATGGCACGGTGAAACAAGCCATGGCACGAGGTACTCGAACCCCGGGGCCGGGGTTGAACAGCCAAGGAACGAGGGAAGGGCTAGATCACGGGACGGGGCCGCTTGCGGGCACGAGGGCCGACTGGCATCCCCTGGCACGAGGGGTACCGGCCAGGGCCGGGTTTCGGGAAAGCCATGGCAGGTGAAACCCAGCCATGGCACGGGGAAACGAGCGCGATACGGGGGGGGCCCCCGCTTGCGGGCAATGGGGGCCGTTCTAGCACGATTTCTCGGCCATGGCCGGTGAAACCAAGCCAGGGGACGGGGTTTCTGGAAGCCAGGGCAGGGTTTAAAACCCGGCCAGGGCCCGAGGAAAGGGGTACGGGACGGGGCACGTTTTAGGGCAACGAGGGAGATTAGGCAACGGGGCCCCGGGTGCTGGGCTTGGTATGAAAGGCGGACGCCCTACCTTTGCTCCGGGCCTATGGCTTGGCGGCCAAGGTCGGGGGGGGAGCAGACCCAAGGGCCCCCCTTATATCCCCTTATGAACAAAAGCTAAGTGACAAGGAAACATTGGTTTTTCCATCTATCATAATTTTTAAAAAACCCAAGCAAACGGCCCCGTTTGGGACGAAACTTTGCTTGGTGCCCTTGGGACATATGTTGGAGGACCCCATGGAAAAATTCGGGTTGGGGGGTCGGGAGGGCCCGGGGAGGGCGGTTTGGACTTTTCGCGAGGGTTTGGGCCCAAAAATTTTAAAACCCGGTTTCAAAGGACCCCGTTTGAACGAAACTTTGCGTGGTGCCCTTGAACTGTTTTTTAGGAGGTGGGGCAGGAAACCCGGGGTTTCGGGGTCGGGGTTTTCCCGGGCCCGGGGTTGGGTGTGGGACGGCTTTTGGGCATTAAATTTGGGAAAAACGCTAAACGGACCCCTTTTTAGGACGAAACTTGCGTGGTGTCCGTGAACAGATTAGGAGGACCCGGGCAAAAAGTTCCGGTTTCGGGGGGGGGGTTTTTTTCCGGGGGGCCGGGGACGAGTTCGGGACGGCTTTTGAGGCATGAAAGTTCGATACCCGACCAAACGGACTTTTTTTGGATTGAAATTTTTGGGTGGTCCCCCCCGTGAAAATGTATTGGGATGACCGGGGGCAGGAACTTTGGGTTTTCCCGGGGGTCGGGCGTTCGGGATGGCCTTCGACCCTGTAGACCGAGAAAAACGTACTTCGTTTGGGGGAAATTTGATGATGAAACCCAAACCCTGCATGAGGATTCTCGGCCAAGGTGAGGGTAACCAACCGGGTGCGAGAAAATGGGCGACGATAAAGGGACGGGGCACGGTGCTGGCGACGAGGGACGTCTAGGCAACGGGGGAGCGTAGGGCGACGGGGACGATTAGGCAACGGGACGCGGCGGGGCTTGGGTGCTTGGCGATCCCAAAGGGCTTTGGCCTATTTGGGGGGGGCCGATAAAGGGGCCCAAAGGGCCTTGGCCTGTTTTGGGTTTGGCACATCAAGGCCCCAAAGGCTGGCCTGTTTTTGCTTCTTACATCAAGGCCCCCAAGGCTTGGCCTGTTTTGGGTTTTTCCGATCAAAAAGGAAAGCCAAGGCTTTGGGGTCTGATTTGGTTTTGGCCCGATCAAGGCCCGGGCCGGGGCCTGTTTTTGGCTTTTAAAAACCGGGGATCCCAGGGCCCCCAAAGGGCCCTTGGGGCCGGGTTTTGGCTTTTCCGATCAAGGCACCAAGGCATGGCCGTTTTTTGCTTCTTACAAATAAAGGGCCCACCAAGGCTTGGCCTGTTTTTGGCTTGTTCCGCCCAAAGGGAAACAAGGCGGGGCCTTTGATTTTGCTTGTTCTAAATCAAGGCTTGGCCGATTTGGGTTGGGGACACCAAGGCTTTGGCCTGTTTTGGGGCT
>JARYMX010000450.1:15000-17500 GCA_030169165.1 Centaurea solstitialis | reverse complement strand
CAAGCCAAATCAGGCCATTCCTTGGTGCCTTGGTCGGAGCAAGCCAAAGTTTGCCATGCCTTGAGTCGGGACCGTCGTGATAAGTCCAACGCCATCCCGACCCCGGAAACCGATTTTTTCTGCCCGGATCCTCCTAGTAGATGCTCATGAAGCACCACGCAAAGTTTCGTCCAAGACGATGTCCGTTTGGTTTGGGTTTCCAAAAATTATGATAGATGGAAAAAAAACAATGTTTGTTCCTGTCACTTAGCTTTTTGTTCATAGGTTATATAGGGGGGACCATGGGGATGTTCCCCCCCGACCTGGGGCCAAGGAAGCCATAGGCCATGGCATGCTGAGGTCTAAGTCGCTCATTGGATCGCCTAGCATGCCAAGCCCCGCACGCGTGCCCGTTGCCTAATCGTCCCTCGTCGCCAGCACGCGTGCCCCGTCCCTTGATCGTCGCCCATTTCTCGCCCCGGGGGTTTGGGTTTTACCCTCACCTTTGGGGCCGGAATCCTCATGCAGGGCTTGGTTTCATCATGCAAAGTTTCGCCGAAAACGAAGTACGTTTGCTCGGGTCATACATGGCTCGAAGGCCATCCGATACGCCCGACCTCGGAAACCGAAAGTTCCTGCCCGGATCATCCTAATACATGTTCACGGAGCACCACGCAAAGTTTCATCCAAAACGGAGTCCGTTTGGTCGGGTATCGAACTTACATGCCTCAAAAGCCTCCCGACACGTCCAGCCCCGGACCCCGGTAAAATCCCGACCCCGAAAACCGGAACTTTCTGCCCGGATCCTCCTAATACATGTTCACGGAGCACCACGCAAAGTTTCGTCACAAACGGAGTCCGTTTGAGCCGGTTTCCAAGTTACATGCCTCAAAAGTCCGTCCCGACACGTCCAACCCCGGGCCCGGTAAAATCCCGACCCCGAAAACCGGATTTTCCTGCCCGGATCCTCTAATACATGTTCACGGGAGCACCACGCAAAGTTTCGTTCAAAACGGAGTCCGTTTGAGCCGGTTTCCAAAATTTGGTCCGAACCGTCGCGAAAAGTCCAACGCCGGCCCGGGGGCCCTCCCGACCCCGCACACCGAATTTTTCGGCATGGATCCTCCTAACATATGTCCAAGGAGCACATGCAAAGTTTCGTCCCAAACGGAAGTCCGTTTGCTTGGGTTTTCAAAAATTATGATAGATGGAAAAACCAATGTTTCTTCCTGTCACTTAGCTTTTTGTTCATAAGGGTATATAAGGGGGACCATTGGGTCTGCTCCCCCCCGACCTGTGGACTACGAACCAGCCATAGGCCCTGGTAGCATAAGGTAGGACGTCCGCCTTGCATACCAAGCCCAGCACGCGTGCCCCGTTGCCTAGATCGTCCCTCGTTGCCCGTAAGCGTGCCCCGTCCCGTGACCCGTTCCTCATGCCATGGCCTGGTTTCACCGTGCCATGGCTTCCAGTACCTCGTGCCATGGCTTGGTTTCACCGTGCCATGGCGAGTAACTCGTGCCTAATCGCCTCATTGCCGCAGCGTGCCCCGTCCCGTGATCGTCGCTCGTTCTCGTGCCATGGCCTGGTTTCATCGTGCCATGGCTCCGATACACTCGTGCCATGGCTGGTTTCACCGTGCATGGCATGCCTAGATCGGCCTCGTTGCCCAAGCGTGCCCCGTCCAGTGATGTAGCCGTTCATCGTGCCATGGCTTGGTTTCACCGTGCCATGGCTTCGAGTACCTCGTGCCATGGCTGGTTCACCGTGCCATGGCTCGAGTACCTCGTGCCAGGCTTGGTTTCACCGTGCCATGGCTTCGAGTACCTCGTGCCTTGGCTTGGTTTCACCGAGCATGCCGAGTACCTCGTGCTGGCTTGGTTCACCGTGCATGGCCGAGTACCTCGTGCCTGGCTGGTTTCACCGTGCCATGGCTTCGAGTACCTCGTGCCATGGCTTGGTTTCACCGTGCCATGGCCGAGTACCTCGTGCCTGGCTTGGTTTCACCAGCATGGCCGAGTACCTCGTGCCTTGGCTTGGTTTCACCGTGCCCTGGCCGAGTACACTCGTGCCTTGGCTTGGTTTCACCGTGCATGGCTCGAGTACCTCGTGCCATGGCTTGGTTTCACCGTGCCATGGATCGAGTACCTCGTGCCATGGCTTGGTTTCCGTGCCATGGCCGAGTACCTCGTGCCTTGGCTTGGTTTCACCGTGCCATGGCCGAGTACCTCGTGCCATGGCTTGGTTTCACCGTGCATTGCCTAGGTTCGTCGCACGTACCTGGGTTTTTCCCGTGCCTTCGCGATGGGTCCTTCTCAAATTATGGATGTTCACATCATGTCCTAGTTTTGCATAAGGTATGGGGGATGGCGAGGGGTCACACTGGTCGGATCCTTGCTATGGTATCACGTTGCTATGGTCGAATGTTAGCTTCGTGCTTGGATCTTGGTTTCACTCGTTGCGGAATCGTATGGTCTCGGAGTACTCGTGCCTTGGCTTGGATTTGTCACCAGTCTGGGAG
>JARYMX010000450.1:5000-7500 GCA_030169165.1 Centaurea solstitialis | reverse complement strand
TTGATGGGTCCCTCTCTCGCCAGCACGCTTTGCCCCGCCCCTTGTCGTCCCCCTTTTTCTCGCCCCCGCGGTTTGGGTTACCTCACCGTTGGCCCGGAACCCTCATGCTTTGGCGGGGTTTTCATAAATGCAAGTTTCGCCGAAAAACGAAGTACGTTTGCTGGGTCATCCCTTGGCTCAAAGGCCACCCGTTTGGGCCCGACCTGGGGAAACCCGAAATTTCCTGCCCGGATCACCCTTTAAATACATGTTCACGGAGCACCACGCAAATTTTCATCCAAAACGGGGTCCCGTTTGGTGGGGGTTATCAAATTTAAAATGCCTAAAAAGCCGTCCCGCCCGGGTCCCCCCCGGGCCCCGGAAAAAATCCCGCCCCGGGGAAAAACCGGAAACTTTCTGCCCGGATCCCCCTAATCATGTTCACGGGGGCCCCCAGGGCAAAGATTTCGTCCAAAACGGAGTTTTTTGAGCCGGTTTCCAAGTTAAAATGCCTAAAAAGGGCCGCCCGACAGCCCAAACCCCGGGGCCCCGGAAAAAATCCCCGCCCCCAAAAACCCGGGAAATTTTTTCCTCCCCGGATCCTTAATACATGTTAAACGGAGCCCCCACAAAAAGTTTCGTTCAAAACGGGGGCCCTTTTTGGCCCGGTTTTTTCCAAAATTTTGGGGTTCCGAACCGTCGGGGAAAGTCCAACCCCGGCCCGGGGGCCCCCCCGCCCCCGAAACCCCAAAATTTTTGGGCAGGACCCTTTAAAAATAGCCCAAAGGGAGCACCATGAAAAAATTTTTCCCCCAAAGGAGTCCGTTTGCTTGGGTTTTAAAAAAATTTTGTTTGAGGGAAAAAAACCAATGTTTTTTTCCCTTGTCACTTAGCTTTTTGTTCAAAAAGGGTTTTGGGGGGGGGAACCATTGGGTTGCTCCCCCCCGACCTGTGGCCGCCCAAGCCATGGGCCCCGGGGTAGCAAAAGGGTAGGAAAGCCCCGCCTTGCATCCCCGGGCCCACCCACGGGTCCCCCCCGTTGCCTGGGATCGTCCTCGTTGCCCGAAAAGCGTCCCCCGTCCCGTGCCCCTTTCCCTCATGCCGGGCCCTGGTTTCCCCGGGTGCCAGGGGTTTCCCAATTTCCCTTTTTGCCATGGTTGGTTTCCCCGTCCCAAATGGCCGAGTAATCGTGCCTAATGGGCCCCTTCATTGCCCGAAGCGTCCCCCCGCCCCGTGATCGTCGCTCGTTCCTGTGCCAGGCCCGGGTTTTTCCATCTTTCCCATGGTTTCCCCAAGTCCTCTTTCCCATGGCTTGGTTTCCGGCATGGCATCCCTAGTCCCCCCCTGGGTTGCCGAAAGGGCGTGCCCCGCCCCCGTGATCGTACCCCGTTCATCTTTCCCTTGGTTTGGGTTTTTCACCGTGCCATGGTTTTCGGTCCTTCGTGCCATGGTTGGTTTCCCCGTGCCATGGCTTCGAGTACCTCGTACCATGGTTTGGTTTCACCGTGCCTTGGCCGAGTACCTCGTGCCTTGGCTTGGTTTCACCGAGCATGGCCGAGTACTCGTGCCTTGGCTTGGTTTCACCGTGCATGGCCGAGTACCTCGTGCCTTGGCTTGGTTTCACCGTGCATGGCTTCGAGTACCTCGTGCCATGGCTTGGTTTCACCGTGCCATGGCATCCAGTACCTCGTGCCATGGCTTGGTTTTACCGTGCCATGGCTTTGAGTACCTCGTGCCATGGCTTGGTTTCACCGTGCCTCGGCCGAGTACCTCGTGCCTTGGCTTGGTTTCACCGAGCATGGCCGAGTACCTCTTGCTTGGCTTGGTTTACCGTGCATGGCTTCGAGTACCTCGTGCCATGGCTTGGTTTCACCGTGCCATGGCTTCGAGTACCTCGTGCCATGGCTTGGTGACACCGTGCCATGCATCGAGTACCTCGTGCCATGGCTTGGTGACACCGTGCCATGGCATCCAGTACCTCGTGCCATGCTTGGTTTCACCGTGCCATGGCCGAGTACTCGTGCCTTGGCTTGGTTTCACCTTGCATGGCCGGTACCTCGTGCTTTGGCTTGGTTTCACCGTGCCATGGCCGAGTAACTCGTGCCTTGGCTTGGTTTGTCCGTGCCATGGCTTCGAGTACCTCGTGCCATGGCTTGGTTTCTGCGTGCCATGGCCGAGTACCTCGTGCCATGGCTTGGTTTCTGCGTGCCATGGCGAGTAACTCGTGCCTTGGTTGGTTTTCACCGTGCATGGCCGAGTACCTCGTGCCTTGGCTTGGTTTCACCGTGCCATGGCATCGAGTACCTCGTGCCATGGCTTGGTTTCACCGTGCCATGGCCGAGTACCTCGTGCCTTGGCTTGGTTTCACCAAGCATGGCCGAGTACCTCGTGCCTTGGCTTGGTTTCACGTGCCCTGGCCGAGTAAACTCGTGCCTTGGGCTTGGTTACACCGTGCCATGGCATCGAGTACCTCGTGCCATGGCTTGGTTTCACCGTGCCATGGCATCGAGTACCTCGTGCA
>JARYMX010000045.1:0-138555 GCA_030169165.1 Centaurea solstitialis | reverse complement strand
TGTACACTGTTTTATGATGCTAATGAAACTGAGATTTCTGTGTGTATCCTGATTCTCGGGGAAACAAGAAGAGAATGTATTCACATGAGGTGATGTTGTATTGTGATGATACCTTGAAGATGGTGATGGATGGTCTGAACACTAGACTGCAAATGGATAGACAAAATGTTCATGATATCTCAACAGCTGATAAAGTTTTAATCAAGCATTTTGTTCAAGAGATTGATAGAAGACTCAGGCTAAGGAATGACATCAGATTTGCTGAGATAAAGTTCAAGTTGAGAATACCATCTGTTAAGCAAAGATAGAAGTTGTTTTTAAGTTTCTTTTGTGTGTCCCTCCTTCTTTTATAAAAGGGGGAGATTGTTAGTGTTAGATTTATAATAGAAGTTGAGGGACCATTTGTGAACATTTTCTATTTCTTAGGAATGAGGTATAATACCTCATTGCCTTGTTTTGTATCTTTAAGTCTTTCATTATCAATGACATATGAGTTTCACATTTTCTCTCTCTACTTTCTCTCTCTACTAGATCTCTTATCTCTCATGCTAGATTGACTCATCTTGCACTTACAGCTCCCACCCGGTGCACGGAAGGTAGGAGCGGTGGAAGTTGACGAGCGGGTCCTTTGTCTCTACAAAAATTCAAAATATCATTGTCTTAGATATATTTGATCAATAAACGGAAGACAAGGTTCATACATCTCAAAACACAACGAGACAAAGTCTTCATGACTAACAAGTTCAACTAACGAATGCATGCATGAAAAACCAAATCAAAAGGGGTGCGAAACATCCCACACTTGAACTTTTAGTCCAACTTCCATCAAAACAAATCTAGATAACTAAACAAGAGTGGGGGATTTTGGTGCAAAATCCCCACACTTATCATCAAAGCACATTCACTAGATTCAAACAAGAATTTACATGCTAGAACAAAATCTCAATCAAAGCTTATAGCATGCATCAGACAATTTAATCACTAAACAATCAATGGAGCTTCAAGAACAATTTTAAAGTTTATGAAAGCACAAAAACACCATTGATGCCCAATTCAAGATCTAATCTTACCAAATCAAGCTAATCCAACGAAATTAAGTTTAGGAAACATACCTTTGCCATGAAGAATGATGAAATTGAAGCTCAAGAAATTCGAATTTCCCAAATACGTGAAGAGAGCTCGCGGCGCCTAGAGAGAATTAGGGTTTTGGACTTTGAGAAAGTGAGAAAGAAGGGTTTAAACACCCGTCTGCACCAATTTCGCATCGCCAAACAGAAAGTTTGGCACCGCCAAACGGGTGGTTTTTGAAAAAATTTACCCTAATTTGAAATTTCGCGTCACGAGACGGCATCTTCATGCCGCGAGATTCGAATTTTTTACCTAACACAAAGGAAGGCTGACTTCGCGTCGCGAGATTTAAAAACTCGCGATCGCGAAGAGCTCACTGTTTCCACTTTTTGAAAACTTTCGTTGTGCGTCGGATTTTCTCGATTCTGGCTTCTATCTCCTCCGTATGGTTATTTAAGCAATAACAAACAAAAACATTAGCAAAAACACACTCGAAAAACACTAAAAATGAAAAACGAAAGAAAATGCTCGGGTTACCTCCCGAGAAGCGCTTCATTTTTTTAATGGGTCTAGAGCTCGACCCCTTTTTCGGCTCATTTCTTGGCACGTCGGGCTGACGAGCCTTTCGTCTTCCTATGCTCTTTCTTGGAGGGTCCCGACCCATTGGTTGTTTGATCTTTTTGATGTAGTGGGTTCGGAAATCCTCCGTCTTTGTTATACGTTCATAAGGGAGTAGTGGGCGGCTTGTGTTCTTCTTGTAGGCTTGAGAAGGATCCTCATAAGGTTCATCGAGATGGGTGACCAGTTCTCCATTGGGATTGAAGTAGATCCGCTTATCTCCATACCCCAAGCTTGACACTTGATTTCGCATGTCGGTATATACTTGGGCGGTGTGTAGAAAAGCTCTTCCGAGAATAATCGGGATCTCCGTATCCTTCGGAAGGTTAGCTATGATGAAGTCTGTAAAGTAGACAAAGTTTCCAATTCGAATCGGGACTCCTTCCGCTATCCCCAATGGTTTAGTCATGTATCCATTCACCCCTCGGTATTGGTAGCCCATTGGCACAATCTTTTTAACTCCCATTTTCCTGCAATAACAAACAGGCATCATGTTAAGTGCGGCACCTGAATCTATCAAAGCAAGACCTTTAAATTTAGAACATGAAATAGGTAAATTGTAACTTCCCGGATCATGCTTGATAGGTGCAATGTAGGTGAGTTCATCTTCCGCCACCTTCTCTTTCTCCTTCTCTTTGCCTTTATCCTCCTTTTTTGATATCACGAACTTCGCATATCCACCTTGCTTTCTGTCTTCCTCCTCATCATCGCTTGAAGAAATGGGTCCTTTGAGTCCTAGATGC
This sequence comes from Centaurea solstitialis, assembly GCA_030169165.1. Taxonomy (NCBI): domain Eukaryota; kingdom Viridiplantae; phylum Streptophyta; class Magnoliopsida; order Asterales; family Asteraceae; genus Centaurea; species Centaurea solstitialis. The sequence continues at coordinate 136,126 of JARYMX010000045.1, read as the reverse complement.
TCGAACGAAATTGTGAACCCCTCCGAGTCATAGTCCGTGGCATAATCAGGTTCGCTACCACTGTCGCTCTCCACGTACTTTTTCGTGTAGATATCTGTCCACTTCTTCTTTGATGTTTCTCCGACCATCATGAGCATTTGCTTCGCGTTCTCCACCTTTGGGTTGACTTGGGTTTGCGTTGGTAGCTCCCCTTGAGTCCTTTCACTTAGCAATTGCGAAACACGACCAACCTGCAATTCCAAATTCTGGATAGTACTTTGATGGTTACGTAAGTAAGAACTTACCTCATCGTTGATCTTCTTTTGCGTATCCATGAATTGGATAAGTTGGTCCTCGATAGAAACGCGCGGCTCTCCATTCGTTCTCTGGTTTTGTTGATTTGGTGCAAAGAATCTGGGAGGTCTCGGGATGAAGTTACGATTTTTGTTCCATCTCCCTTGATAATCGCCTCGGTTGAGGTAGTGTACCTCCTCGGGTGTCATCATCGGACGATTTGGTAAATCTTTCGTTAAGTGTGGTCCATTGCACTCCTCGCATCCAACCTGGAAAGCATGAACAAATTTAATTAGTTCTTCAATTTTATGTTCAAACTTTACCTGTTGGTTTTTCATTGCGGCTAGTTCATCGGATGGATCGAAGTCGGTTGAGATCTTTCCGGCCATTCTCGGGATTTGCAAGCGCTTGTTCGTCCTCCAATCTATATTGTGAATCAGCATGTCCTCGAGAAGCTTATATCCTTCCGTGGGCGTTTTGTACATAAAGACACCTCCGGCAGATGAATCTAATGTAGCTCGTGAAGAAGAACCAAGCCCACTATAGAAAGTTTGGACTTGCTCACTCTTACTCAATCCGTGACTCGGGCACGAATTTAGAAGGTGTTTGAAACGCTCCCATGCTTCGGATATTGTCTCCCCATCATCTTGTTGAAAGGATCGGATCTCGGCTCGTAACTTGTCAATTTTGGATGGTGGAAAAAATCGGGAAAGGAACTTTGAGCGAAGTCCTTCCCAAGTGGTGATCGAACTTGGCTCCAACGATCGTAACCAAGCTCTGGCTTCTCCGGTAAGTGTAAGAGGAAAAACTCGAAGGCGAATCGCATCGTCTCGGCCTTCCTCCGTTTTGAATAGATCACATATGTCCACGTAGTTCTCCATGTGTACGATAAGATTGCTATCGTTTTTCTCGTCGAAGGTGAGGTCCTTGATCATGTGAAGGAGCTTCCCCGGGATCTCCTTGTTTAGGTCCGGCTTCGTGATCGGATTGGTGGGTACGGTTGGAGCGGTTCTCCGGGCGGTCCACATCGGTGCTTCGTCCCCCATTTCAAAATTCAAAGTTCTCGGGCGAACTTTGTTGGCTTTTGACTTCTTTTTGTTTCTTTTTCTGAATTCTCTCTCCGGTTCCTCAAACGGCTCTAACAGTTCCGTTGTGACTGAAACCACAACAAACGGTTACGGGCAACTTGCGGGAAACAAAGAGATAATATAAAATAAATAAAAACTAGAAAGCGAAAAACATGGAAGGGAAAGAATCCCTCACAAGGATCGATTAACAAAACTAATAAAGACTAAAAATCTAACAACTACCGTTCCCCGGCAGCGGCGCCAAAAACTTGATGCGGTAATTATCGTATATAAAAAGCGAAACAAGTTTTAACCTCTAATGCCTAGCCACTGTCTTACCACATTCACAGGCAAGGGTACCTGATCGTGAGTAATATAGTGTAGGAAAGTCCAGGTATCGTATCTACCACTGGGAATGGTCAAGTTTTGTAGATTATTAATCTTAGCCAGTTTAATTAACCTAAAGCTTTGGGGGATTTTTTATGAAAAAGATTTAATTAATTAAAAGACAACTAGTTAACTAATTAACTAAGAAAGCAATAAAAGATGATTTAAAACTATATGAATGAAAACAGTATTACTTATCATGGTATAGTGACTCCCCAAGTGGATGATTTAAACTGGCCAAAGGTTTAGTCGTTTTGGTTATTGTAGGAATTTAAGTCTGGGACACCCTAGCATGTGATTATTATGGCTATCAACTAGGTTTTGGTCCTCCTAGTCCCAATACATAGACTGTTTGTCAGGCAGTCTAGTACCAGTCACCCAATTCTATCTCTATTGCACGGTATTCTACTACCTGGTCGCTCTCGGTTCGAGTAACCACGTAACACAACTCTCCGGGTTCCGAAGGGAAGGTCAAGAAAGGTTGATTAACCTATCGGAGTCTATCTATCTTGGTCAAACAGATACACCCAACCAACGAGTTCAAATAACCATACAATACGAATCAAATCGGAACCATAACATACATTCAATAAACCAAAAACAAACCAATAAACATTAAATCATAAAATCATCATCCACAAGGTTTATCAACCATAATAAGTACCACTATAGAAAACTACTCACTAAACAACATAGAGTCAACAAACAAAAGAGTAGAAACAGACATTATACCGACAATACAACGACGGATGATCGAGAATCAAACCCCGCAGCGTATCGGCACAATAACTTCTCTCTCTTTAACACTATAGGACAAATTATTCAGTATTACACACATATCAACAGAAGGAGGAGGCCAGTATTTAAAAGGAGAGACTCAGAGCCCGTTTCGCGATCGCCAAGCGGCAAACTCACGGCGCGAAACACTTAGGTCAAACCCTAGATTTCCACTTTGACGAACTTCGCGGCGCCAGACTTGAAACTTCGCGGATACGAAATGGCTACTTGATTGACTTTATGCAATTTTCACGTTTTCTTGCCTTTTTCCGTACTTTTTCGTTCCACGGCCTCCAAAACCTATAAAAGTAAGAATAAGTCCAAAGTGTGAGTAATTAGACCAGAAATGGGTGAGAAATGGGGTAAAATCAGACAATTAAGCATAACCAAAACATGTATAATTTTGGTGTTATCAGGACCCTAATATCTAACTTACTCTGGTCTAAGAGTTGCTTATCACGTCACCGAAGTGAAAGACAAGGGAGGTTGATTAACCAAAAGGAGTCTGTTTACTAATTGTCAAATAATAAACACACCCAACGAATGAATTCAAGTAGCCACAGTTAAGACAATAAATAGGAATCACAAGACAAACATTCAATAAACCATAAATCAATTAATTAAAACCCAAAATCAAATCATCTTTCAAAGTTCATCAAACCATAGTAAGCACTATAAATGGACTAGCCACTGATCTTAACTACGAACAAAAAAGTAATAAATATGAACACATGATGCAGACTGTGCAACAGATGATGATCGGGCACCAGCAAGACGACTCCGGGTTAGTACCGGCAAAGTTTTACGGTGTTTAAGTACCCTCCATTGTTGGTTCATACAATTCCTCCCTCCAAATGGCAGTTCTGAACCCCTTGCTTTTCTGAATAATTTCTTGATGCTCTTTGAAGTTAGGCTTGAAGGCAGTATTTAAACAGATCAGAGACGTCCCGCCTCGCGATCGCGAGGCTATTTATCTTAGATGTGGATGTATTTACGGGAAACTCCAAGATATGGAAGCCTCCAAATACATTTTCTGATATCTAGAAGGATTCTGGATGTTCACCTTTATTCTTGTTCCAAGGTATATGCTTGTATTCAAGCATGTAATGAAAATGGGAACATCAACCACTTAGAAGGTGCATTATTCCAAGAGAGTGTTTCTGTTGAAGGTTTGATTTACATTTGGAATCATTGGAAGGGACTAATAGTGGATTTGATCAACTAGGGTAAGGTTGATAAAGGTAGTAAAATATATGATGATTACATATTTAACTATTTTGGGGTGAGCACGTATGATAGGGATCCGAATGGTTTCCATGTTGTGCTCAATGCTGAGGCCCAGTGGGTTAAACAGATGAATCCTGTTATGATTAATAAGGGATATTTGTTCATAACTCCTGCTAGTAAATTTCCATCTGTGGTTTCGAGATATTGGTGTTCAAAGTTAGTTTCTGTTGCCGAGAAAGTGTTAAACAAGCTCAACGCTCTATTCAACTGTTGGAAATAATCTTGCTATCGATGAACAAATCACATGAAAGATATGAATAAACTTGCTATTATATTGATACTTGTAATAATTTGTCCATACAATTTTACAATACATTTGACCCTATTTATAAACAACGAAGAGGTGCCTTCGAACCATTGTGACTGTTCAAATAGTTATGTTGATTCGAACCATTGTGATGGTTTGGAAGGAGTTGGTTATTCAAGAACCATCACGCCCTTTCAATTGAACCATTGCATCCTTTCATTTGAACCATCACACCTCTTCACGAATAACTAATTACATAATCTATATTAAATTACAATTCTAATAATTAAACTAAGTTTAGTTTAATATCCAATACTCCCCCTTAAACTAAACATAGTTTAAGTGAGGTCTTCAACTTGTCTTATCTTGCACTTCATAGCAACGTTGGTCATTCGTCATCATTGATGAGATAGGACTCTTCTTGCTTGTCTTTCTTGTGTTTCCATTTCGAACATTCCCTCGCAAAGTGATCGAAGTTGCCACATTCATAACATCTGAAAAGTGCTCTTGTATTTAGTTCCTTCAATTGTTCTTCTTCCACGTGCATTTGGACTATTCTTCCATTTCATGCTATCCTTGGCTTTGTTGTTGAAATTTTTACCTCGCTCTTTACCACGGCTTTGGTTGATTGAACTTGCCATCAGAAGTTTGTCTTGATCATTTGCTTCTGCAGTGTCTTGACTTTTGATTCGTTCTTCAAAGGCTGTTAATCTTCCAACGGCTTCTTCAAACGACATTTTGTCTAAATCTTGATATTGTTCAATAGTTGCCACGATCGGTAAAAACTTCTTTGGAACCGAATTGAGTAGTGTTGGACCTCTTTGTTGTGAAGAGTCAGAAAATACTATCTTTATTGCTTTCTAGTTAAACTTTCAGTTAGTTGTAAACAATCTACTTTGATGTTGCCCTTGTTTAGAGGTTTGTAACCTCGGGGGCCTTTTGTGACTATCTTTGTATTTTCCTCTTTCCTATATAAGGAATGAGATGATTAGGGTTAAAATGATGAAATGCTTTTATCTTGGAATTTACCCTAAATAGACATACCTCCATTGATTCATTTCAAGCATTTGTGTTCATCAAATCTATGTTGATTTCTATCCATTTCTCCTCATATTCTTGATTTTTTGGGACAACAATTGGTATCAGAGCATTACCTGTTGATTCCTTGGCTGATTTTGATTGTTTTAAAAGGGTTTTTCAAGTTTTTAAATGTTGGGTTTTTCTAAACTTTTTGGGTTTTTAATCCAAAAAGGGTTTAAAAAGGTGTGTGTATAAGTGTTAAGTGATTCCCCACTGTTTTCTTACTGATTTCCTACCAATTGGGGGTCTTAACTCTTATTTTTTAAGTGTTTTTGAGGGTTTTTGAGAAATTTTTCGGAGTTCCTATACAGGTTTTCCGAATCGGAAAACATGGACTGAAATATCAGTTCAAAATTTCCGAATCGGAAATTCTACTATTCTCCGAATCGGAATTCTTCCCTTATCCGAATCGGAAATTCTACTATTCTCCGAATCGGAAATTCTACTATTCTCCGAATCGGAAATTCTACTATTTTCCGAATCGGAAAACGGACCTCTGATTTGGGGATTTGCTCCTTGAAATCCCATTTTCCGCATCCAAATTTGTCTTATCCGAACTCAACATTTTCCGATTCGGAAAACACACTTTTCCGAATCGGAAAACCTGATTTTCCGAACCCACCAATTTTGAGCCAAATCCGATTCGGAAAACGTCAGTTTCCAGATCGGATTTCGCCTCTTCGAGCCGGAACTCTTGCAAAATTGTTCCCCGAATTCGACACCTAGCTACTTTTCAAAACCTTTTAAATCTCGAAGCTATTTGTGTCCCGAGGCGCTCAAAATATCTGTTTTCGAAAACCTTTTTCTTTTAAGCCAAGTGAGTCATACGAGGAGATCCTGTCAGTGAGTGAGAGATGTCGAAGGAAATCATCGGAATTGGATCCGAATCTCGCCCTCCCGTCTTGGTGATGGGCGAGTATCAACAGTGGAAACGCAGAATGATACACTTCCTCGATCTGTTGGATGAGAATCTGATGAAGTCCATCCGAGAAGGGCCTATCAGACCGACCGTCACTGTTGCCGCAGTCCCTAGAACCGATACATGTCCCGAACTACCGGCATACGTGGTCGAGAAGCCTGTCGACATGTACAACCCAGAACAGAGAGCCCGACACCTCATCGACAAGCGTGCACTTACCCTTTTGATCATGGCTCTCCCAAACGACATGTAGGCGAGAGTTGACAGTCTAACCAACGCACGAGACGTCTGGTTGGAAATTGAGCAACAAATGCAAGGAGGTGATACTGCTTTGGAGAGTCAGAAAGAAAGCGCGCTTAATGCCTACGAAGGCTTCAAGGCTAGGGAAAACGAATCCCTCACAGAGTCTTATGAAAGACTGAATGCCTTCGTCAATGATCTGAGACGGCTCGGGGTTGAGAAAACGAAGTACGAAGTGAATGTTAAGTTTCTGAAGAATCTCACGCCGGAATGGCAAAATATGGCAATCAACATTCAGTTAAGCCGGAATCTGGGAGCCATGGGTCTGCACGATTTATTCAGCATGATGGTTCAACACGAAGAATTCATCACCGGTGGACGAACCAAGAAAGCAGTCGATCCTCTGGCACTGTCCGCTGTGCCCTTCGGAGGACCAAGATCAGCACCTATCCAACCAATGCCATACAACAATATTTCTCCCCAGTATCATCAAGAGGAATACAATGAAGAGTTCAACTCGAACTATGGCCCAAGCATCCAACATCCCGATGAACCTGTGATTATTTCCATTTCAGATGAAGAACTCTTCCATGTGAATGAGTCCCTTGCCCTCATCTCACACAGTGTACAACGACTGAATGCAAACCGTGGATACAACCGATCATGGGGATCAGGATTTCCTGGAGGAGGCCGAATGGGGCAAGGCAGGGGAGGACATCTCCAGCAAGATAGAGCTCAGTACGGAAATCCAGGAAGAGGAAGCTATCAACCAGGGGGGATCCAAGCATACGATCAGGGAAGTTTCGGCAACAATCAAGGGAGGTACCGAGAAGATCAAGGAAGGTACAGGGAAGATCAAGGCAGATTCAGAGAACAACCCAGAAGAGACAACACATACATAGACTATCAAGGAGGTCCAGGGAATCAAGGAGATTGGAGAGGTCAGGTCTCAGACATCAACTACCGAAGAAGCTTGAGGCAATATACTCCCGAGTCTAGGTATATCGATCGTCAGGGGTATGAGAGCAGGTATGGAGGAAGACATGAGAGTGGAAGGCTAGATCAAGGACCAGGCTATGGGTATGAGCAGAATAGAGGTGATCGATGGTCAGATGAGAGAATGGATCACGGGAAAAGTAACTACAACGGAGGTGATTCCAGGGGAAACAGTTCCAGGCAAGTTCAGAGGGAAGATCAACAGATTCAAGCTGACCAAGGAATTCAACGGTCAAATCATCCCCAGGTTCCCATAACCCAGAATCCCGCTCCTCAACAAGCCGCTAGTCCCACTACCACTTGCTACAAGTGCGGTAAGTTGGGACACTACGCCAGAGATTGCTCCGTCAAGTACAAGGATGCCGCGTACTTTGAGAGGAAGGCCGCGTTGATGATGAAGAAGGAAAAAGGGGTTGCTTTGTTAGTTTATGAAGAGAACTGGGGTTGTGAAGAGGAGAGCTCAGACGAGGATGATCATTTGGTGAAGGGTTTATGCTTGATGGCTGACTTCGAGGGATCAGAAACCGTTGGACCAAGCACTTATCAAGACATTGATCCGTCTGAGGTATCCTCTATTCCAGATATAACTGATACTGTGGCAATGTTGGAATCTAAAATTTGTGAATTAGAGAGATGTCTCCAATCGGAGAGGACTCTCGTCACGAAATTTAGAATCGACAGTGCAATTTACAAAAGCTCTCTCGAGGATTTGACCATAGTTTATAATCGTGAAACACTTGAGTCTGGCATTAGAGAGTCCAATTTAGCAAACAAACTTGGTTGTCTTCAAAAAGCCCATGAGGAACTTAACAGTGATCATGGGGAGCTCAACATTAAATTCCAGTTACTTTCGGAAGAAAGAACTCGGTTGTTTTCAAAAATCCAAGAGCTTGAAGACAACAATTTCAAAAGAGGACAATCAGAACAGACTTTAAGTATTCTCACTCAGCATGCCAAAAAGAATCCTTTTTATAAAGCCAAACCCGGCCTAGGTCTATCTGAAAACCATGTTTTAGATAAAGCACCTTCTCATCTATACAATTTTGAGGATATGGCCGCCTCCAAGCCCAAACCTGCCCTAGTAGGAGGACATGTGACCGAGGAATTCGTTAGGCAGACTGTCACGTACACCGAAGTTATAAACGGTGAGACCATAATTAGAACCACCAGTCCAACGAACAGTACCTCTAGCAGTCCACCCACTAGCCCACCCCCTAATAGACCAATCTTTGTTCCGGCTAGTGATCCGACCAACTCTGAACCCACATGGGAAGGCATTAAGGCTAGAACCCCTAGAGTAGCAATGCCCCCCATCAACTATGCAGACCTGAACTCAAGCTATGATACTAGGGAAATGGAGTTTTCAGAGGAGACCTTAGTTTTCCCACCCGAGGATACTTTCGCAACTAAGAGTCCCGACCTAGTCAAGCTAGAAAAGGAGGTGTTTGTTCTTAGGTTAAAAGCCATGGATTTGGATGCATGTCAACATCAGATCTTGAATCTGAAAGTAATTCTTTCGGAGAAAGACACCTTGGTTCGCACTCTGTAAAAAGACTTGCTCGAGGCCAATACCGAGAGAATTAGGCTTTCTTCAGAGTGTGAGACCGCAACCTCGGCTTTTACTGATTTCCAAATCAAGGTTGCGGATCTTCAAACTCGATACGTTCTTCTAAATATCCACTTTGAACTTTTAAAAGAACTTGATCATGATGAAAGGATAATGTATCGTCGATCTTTAAACAACCAACTTGTGTCTAACTCCATTCTGAAAAGAAAAGTTACGAATCTTGAAAATCTTTACTGTTCAGACTCAGTTGATGATAAGACTGCTCCAATCCTTAACCATCCAGTAGCCAATCCCCAACCCAAACCTGTCATAGATCTTGGGAACCATTGCTCCATAGTCTCGGATGATGATGAACCTCCTAATTCACACCACATGATAGCTGAACCCAAGACTGTCCATGATCCAAATATTGAATATTATATGAAGGTGTTTTTAGATGAAGGTGATGATCCTTCAGGCTTTATTCCAAAGAAGCCAAAATCTGTTGTTGTCAAATCTGAGATGCCTACTGAGTCACGAGCTCCTATTTCTGAGAAAAGTAACCCTAAGGGTGAAAAATGTGTTGGTACTGACATGGGTAAGTCAGTTAAGCCTCACGCACCCAAAGGACTCCAGAAAAAGCATTCAAAGTCTAACGATGCTCGTAACTCAGTCAAGCCCATTAAAAGTCTTGACTTTCATTCAAGTACCTTTGAAGTGGGTGAGACTTTTCAGTTACAACCCAATCAACCTTTCAATTCCACAAAACCTAAATTTTCTAAAATATCATCTGGAAAAGGTGGCAACTCCATTCCCACAAAGCCGTCCTCTAACTCACACCGTGCTTTTCATGCAGATGCGAGGAGGAAAGATGGTGGACAGAATGTGAAGCCACCAAGAAAGGATCATCATGGAAGGAACAACTCTTTTTCTGTTTTCCCTAAGAAGCATAGTCCTAGCCGTGCGGGTTTAGGATATGCTCCACCTAGTGTAGGAATGAATTCGAACATGTCTGTTAACTGTAATCGCAACTTAAACGATGCCTTTAATACTTTTCGCAATGACATGTGCTTTATGTTTGATAATTTCCTGCGTTATGGTGTGTCTAACTCTTTCTATGCTCCTCAATCTAATGTCAAATCCCGAAAGAGAAGGGGAAGAAAAAGAGGGAAAGCTAACTCCTCTTCGTCAGTGAAGTCCTCTCCGCCTAAGGAGAAATCCGAAAAGGGGACTACACCGACTGATTTATCTGTCTCTAACCCAAAGGAACCCATTTGGCAATGGGTCCCTAAACAAGCTTAGTCTGTCTTGCAGGTCAGTCATGTGTGGTACTTCGATTCCGGCGCATATAGACACATGATTGGTCAGAGATCCTTCCTTTTCGACTATGTTGAAAGGTTTGAGGGATATGTTAAAACAGCCGACAAGACACCTAAGCCAATGGTGGGTTATGGGAAAATTATGGATGGGAGATACATCATTAAAGATGTAAGGTATGTCGAGGGGTTAGGATATAACATGTTTAGCTCCAGTCAGTTCTGCGACAATGGATACTGGGTGAAGCAGTTTCAATATGGAAGCGACGTGAATGATGAAGACAACAACGTCATCCTTAGTGCACGGAGGAACGGCAATCTTTATTCCACCGTCTTCCGTTCAATCCCTCAGACACACCCTCAGTTTGAAGCACTTTCTGATCCGAGGAATGCAATCTGTTTGCTCGCAAAGGCATCAAAGGAGGACAATTGGTTATGGCATCGAAGACTCTGCCATCAGAATTTCAAAGACATGAACAAGCTGGTTTCGAAAAATCTCGTCAAGGGACTTCCGGAGACTCGACTTTCCAAGGATACATTATGTCCTGCTTGCGAACAAGGAAAGATGACGAGAAGCTCTCATCCACCGAGGATGGACACGAATAGCAAGAGTCCCCTTGACATGATTCACATGGATCTTTGTGGACCTACTAGAACCGAGAGCCTAGCCTGAAAGAAATACATGTTAGTTCTCGTTGATGAGTTCTCTAGGTTCATCTGGCTTGAATTCCTACGAGCCAAGTCTGACGCTGCTGATCGAATCATTGCCTTCATCAAGCGGATTCAAATTCTCCTGGGCCGTCGAGTAAAGAAGTTGAGAAGTGACAACGGAACCGAGTTTCGCAATGCAAAACTGCAATCCTTTCTTGAAGACGTGGGAATCTCTCACAACTTCTCAGCCGTGCGCACTCCTCAACAAAATGGGGTAGTGGAAAGGAAGAATCGGACGTTAGTCGAAGCGGCGAGATCCATGATGGCTCATTCGGGCGTTCCTCAATCATTTTAGGCTGAAGCAGTATCAACAGCATGCTACACGCAGAATCGGACCTTGATCGTTAAGTGGACCGGTAAAACCACCTACGAGATGGTCGAACAGCGTAAGCCAAACATTGATTACTTTAGAGTTTTTGGATGTAAATGCTATGTTTTAAACGACCGGGATGATTTGGGAAAGTTTGAACCCAAGTCTGATGAGTCTATCTTTATCGGATACTCACATAACTCAAAGGCTTATAGGGTTTTCAACAAACGAACCCGAACCATCCCAGAAAGCTCAAATGTTGATTTTTCCAAAACCAAAACTTATTCTGTTGCAAGTCCAAGTAATGTAAATGCCTCATTTCCTGAACTGTTCACCGCACCACCGAGCACAGATTCTTCCACTAACTTTTCTGCTTTAGACTTCTTAGACCTCGCAGATTATGATCTACCCACACTCACGGGTCCGATTGTAGTTCCTGCTCATGCTGGTTCAACCTCTACTTCAGTGACATCCGATGCTTTCGTCACTGAGCCGTCTTCAAGCACATCTACAAACTCAGTGACACCAGAATCAGCGGTCTCTCCCCCTGAAACCTCATCCGCTGCCTCACCGGAACCCGTCCGAGAACAGACTCCACACCCTGTTCTTGCACCTATCCCGGAAGAAGCTCCACTACCCTCACCTAGTTCAGCTTAGAGAACTTATGCTCAGGTAGTGCGTGAGCCCCGGTTGGAGGCAACACTGCAGAATAATCTGGAAGCCGGGTCATCAAGTAGAAACCAGCGAGAGGTCTTTGCCGTGCAAGATGAGAACGACGCCACCAACAACCAACAAGCTTATGTCACTCTTCCACACATTCAAAAGTGGACACGAGATCATCCCCCTCCCAGATCATTGGGAGTCCTTCACAACCTGTACAGACGAGATCTTCCAAGAATGTCGAAAACCTGATTCTATTCGGAGGGTTCTTGAGTGATTTCGAACCTTCGGATGTTTCCCAAGCTCTCACCAATCCTGATTGGGTTTTAGCGATGCAAGAAGAGCTTGCGGAATTCGAGAGAAACAAAGTATGGCGTTTGGTAACCAGACCATGGGGAAAGTCCATAATCGGGCTGAAGTGGATATTCCGGAACAAGAAGGACGAGAACGACCTCATCATCCGGAACAAATCCCGATTGGTTGCCAAAGGCTATCGTCAGCAAGAGGGTATTGATTACGATGAGATGTTTGCACCCGTAGCTCGGATCGAGGCAATTCGGATCTTCCTTGCATATGCCGCACACAAGAACATGATGGTATATCAAATGGACGTCAAGTGTGCCTTCTTGAACGGAGTTCTTCAAGAAGAGGTGTACGTCGAACAACCAGAAGGATTCATCGATCCCAGATTTCCAGACCACGTGTACGTGTTGGACAAGGCGCTTTACGGTCTCAAGCAAGCTCCTAGGGCATGGTACGAAACTCTCACTGATTACTTGCTAGGAGTTGGCTACAAGAAAGGTACAATCGATCCCACTTTGTTTCTTAAGAGATCAGGTAAAGACTTAATTATAGTTCAGATATACGTGGATGATATTATCTTTGCATCTACGAAGCCTGAGATGTGCCAAGAGTTTGAAAACACAATGAAATCCCAATTTAAAATGAGCATGATGGGTGAGCTGACGTTCTTTTTAGGACTTCAAGTTCGGCAACGCCCTGATGGCATTTTTATAAGTCAAGCCAAATATGTTCAAGATCTTTTGAAACGCTTTGATTTCGGTGGTTCAAACTCTGCGGCAACACCAATGCCCAGAAATTTTCAACTAAACGCTGATTCTTCTGGTAAACCGGTTGACCAGAAGACTTATCGGGCAATCATTGGTTCTCTTTTGTATCTCACGGCTAGTAGACCAGACATTGTCTTCTCCACGGGTGTCTGCGCTCGTTTTCAGTGTGATCCACGTGATTCACACCTGTCTGAAGTCAAAAGAATCCTTAGGTATCTGTGACAACCCTCCACTTCCCACCTCAGGTCAGTAAAACTTTAACTGAATAACCGGAGCCAGACAGTATTTTAATACTGTCATTCTGTTAAAAACAATATAGTATGACAACATTTATTGTGAAAAGGCTAGATAAGTGCCTTTTACGATTATTGAGTCGCCACTATAGTCGGTACGCAAAACCGACTGACTGTTATCAGCAGGTCCCGATTCCGACCACTAGACCGTCGAATTAAAATTTTATTGACCCAAAATATTAAAAATATTAATTCCTAATAAGTTCCTTAATAAAAATACGAAAAACTGCTTTCGTTACGCAAAAATCGCAAAAACGCGCGTTTTCGGTAACGGTTTCCAATTTTAGCAGCTTTTTACACCCAATACTATAAAAATCCAACAAAATCAATCTAATTGTGTTAAAAGTCCAGCCATTTTAATTTCAAAAAGAAAAACCATCCTTGAGTGCACATGGTTTGATTTAATGAGAGACAAAGATTCCAAAACAAACCAATACACACTTATCTCACTTACACACTCTACACTTCAACTCAATACATCACACCACCATCAAACCCCCCCCTTTTTCCTCCCCTTGGCCGGCCACATGCCACCACCCACACCACCCTCACCCTTTGATTTTTGGGTATAAATACCCCACTCCCTCATTCAATCCTCACCATTTTCACCTACACCTCTCTCTCTCTAACTTCTCACTAGAAACTTTCTCTCTAGTTTTCTCTAGCTTTCTTCATACACTTCTCCATTCTTGAAGATATTCATCAATCTTCAAGAACACATTCAAGGTAAATATGATGATCTTCATCAATCTTCTTCCCTAAATCATCATCTCCCAATGTTGTGAGATGGAAGTATCTTGCATTTAAGCAAGGAAAACATCTATGATCAACCAAATAAGTTGGGTAGTTTGTATGATCTTCAAAACTCTTAATTATTGTTCATAATTCTTGTTCATCCTTTAAATTCTTGTTCATATGATAATCTTGTACATTTTATTTCAAGTATTTCTTTCTCTTTATTCAAACAATCCACCATATTTGGTGTAGATGAAATCACTAGTCAAATACCCTTTCTTTGCTAAAGCAATAAGTGAGTTGATGACTAGTGATTCCTAACTTCCTATGATCATCTAACACCTTACATAAGGTATGGATGATTTCATATAGCCAAATACCCTTTTCTTTGCTTGGATCATCAAAAATTCAAGCAATAAGTGAGTTGATGGCTTATGATTATAACCTAGATGTTTAATATGGTATATATGTAAATGCATGTGTAAATGTGCTTTATGAAGTTGATATTCCTTCAAGCACATCTGATTTTGAGCTTTGATAAAGAGAAATCATCATAAGAGTAATTAAACAAAGGAAATAATATGTTATACAACAACTAGTCAAAAGTTTTGTCCAACAGATTCTGGACAGATTCGGACCCGACTTTGAAGGGCCATAACTCTTTCATAAAATGTTCAAATGACATGATTCTTTTTTTTAAAATCAAGTTCATTGAGTTATCTTTCAAACCCCACTGGCCGTTTGCAAAAATTCTAAGTTTCGGACCCTCAAACAGTCCGTACAAAAAGGTTGCGCAACAGCTCTAGTTGCTGTCACTATTTCAATAAACTTTCTGTTTGAGGACCTTAACATTTTTCAAAAATTATTAAATTTGGTCAGTAAATAGTAAACTCATATGGCTAAAACATATAAAAATTTCGTGATTTTTAGAGTTGTGGATCATACCCAAATGCATGTCCCAAACAGCCTCCGAATCTGTCAAGAAATGTTAAAAACTGAAAAGTGTTATTTTATGTAAACTTGTATTTTTCTAAAACACTCTTTTAAAGAGTAAATTGTTGGACATAAAAAGACTATTTGGGGTATAAGATGAGGTAGAATTAATATAAAGCACACATGCATGACCTTATACCAACTATCACGCTTCGGTTATAATCGTAAGAACTCGTATTTTATCAATAATCGTTATAAAAACTAACATCTCGTTCGCGCGTACAATTATACTTGAACTAAAGGAACTTAATTTGGGTCAAGGAACTTATTAAAATACTTATTATCACTAGGTCGGAATTCGGTGGAACCTCGCTAATTTGGGACTCTCGAACTTGTAACTCGGTGAGTTATTCACGGCCCCCTTTTTACGTTTTTACATTTTTGGGGTGAAAAGCATGATAAAACTACCGGTTGATTAAACTTTTAAAACGATTTGTGGAACGATTTTGTGGAACGATTTTGTGGAACGATATGTTTTTGGAACGATTTTTGTGGCTATGGTATGCATACTTATCTAGATTAATTGGGTGTTTTTCTTATCGCAAGTCCTCGTACACACTACTAAGTCTAATTCACTGCGGTGGACCGAGTAATCAATGGTAGCGCTATCGGGTTGGCAACCCCACCATTTCGTACCCCGCTTGCAACGGGGTTGGTAACGATAACGATTGGTGTTTAATTACTTTTTGTGGAACGATTGTTGGTCATGTTGCGATAAGCATGGCATTGCGGGGCAAAAACTATGCTATTAGGAGATTAGTAGTGGCTCGTTAATCTATGTGAGTAAGTATTGCATGATAAGTACCATATGCCGGGATCTTGCGGGGTACGCATATGATCCAACTATTAAGCTTTATGCTTGAACTTATTATCTCCGGTATTATTTTTGGAACGTGAACTATATGAATGTGTGTTATTAAACCCGTGAACTCACCAACTATGACGATAGTTGACCTTTTTAACTCTCATGCTTTTCAGGCGATCCAAAGTAAGAAGAACGACATGCAC
Organism: Centaurea solstitialis; assembly: GCA_030169165.1. Taxonomy (NCBI): domain Eukaryota; kingdom Viridiplantae; phylum Streptophyta; class Magnoliopsida; order Asterales; family Asteraceae; genus Centaurea; species Centaurea solstitialis. The sequence goes on along the minus strand of JARYMX010000045.1, from coordinate 120,211 downwards.
GTGTGTTACACCTTCATGCATTTCAAGACTAAATTCCCTTTCCGTTGTAGTTTAATTTTCCTTGTAATAATTTTAAGACTTTAACGTGATGTAATAGTGTAGACTTAACTATTTTGATATGCTATGGGTTTATTGTCTATACTTTGTGTTGTGCTACTTTGCGCTGTTACACTCCGTGTTTCCGCTTTAGCGGGGTGTGACAGACTTGGTATCAGAGCCAGGGCTATAGAGAATAATGATTTTCTGAAAAGAAGATCGAGTACTATAGCCATCAAAATATAACAACGGAAAGATGGACTTTTTCGAAAATTTATTTTTGCACGCTTCTAAAGTGACGAACCCGAGAGTCGCTTCATTGGGTCTTAATTAAACAAAGCCTGGCCAACTATGTTTAGTTAAGAGGCAATAATGCGAAGCTAGGGGAGAGTTACGATGGAAGTGTGAAAAACGAAAACTTTTCTTGCATGGCATATTGCATGAGTGACCACGATACTCGGACTAGATAGAACGACACTATTGCGTTATTACACTATTGCGTTAATACACTATCGCGTAAATGCACTATTGCGATAATAATAGGAAGTCACTATTGAACTCGTTATTAATAATTAAATATAAACACTTCAGTCACCATGACATCGAACGGCGGATGGATCTCCGAAGAAGAGGAGGACCCCTCGGAAAACTCGGGGTCGGACATGGAAGCGGCAAGTGAAGATGCCTCTGATGACTCGAACCCAAATCCCCCCGTGATTGTTGAACCTCAACCTCCATCCGGAAAGCCTGCACCCGAACCGGTACCCCCTAGGCCACGCACTAGGGAAACCGCTAGGAAACGAGTTCTTCCTCCCATACGTAGTGGTGTCGCCATCCCTCGTGACCCCTACGCCGGACCCTCCCACATCCTTCCGGGAGTTCCAATTCCACGAAACCTAGAACTCTCGATCGAAGACGCTCGTAGGATGAACGTTATGGAGGATAGGATAGAAAGGTTCCAAGAGAGGATGAATAGGCAAGCTCAAGCCTTGCGCGCCTTGACCGATTTAGCCCAATTTCTAGAGCAAGGTACTACGGGAGCCATTGAGAGGGCGGTGGCAGCGGGACGTCTGGCTAGGAAGGCGGAGCTACGGAGTCGGGCAGTGACCATCTTCACGGTCATGATGATGATTGGGCTCGTGATCCTTGTGTTTCTTAACCTTTAGTAAACCTTTATGATGTATTTCCAATTTCCGTATCGTTTTATGTAATGGATGTAATCGAATGGCGTAATAACGCCAAATTTTGGAATGAAATGATATTAAGTACTATGAATAAATGCTATCCTTGTTTATCGTAACCAACTCGATTGTATAAACTCTTTCAAATACAACCTTAATTCAATTCATCTCTTTTAAACATTGTAGAATTATGACAACTCGAAACACAAGAAGCACTGGATCAACGCCAAATAATCAAACCCCGGACATTGCCCAACTCGTAGCCCAACAAGTCCAAAATGCCATCCCCAATATTGTCACACAAGTGACTGCTGGTATCGACAACCGTCGAAGGAGTGGCGGAGATCAAGGTGGTGAAGGAGGTAGTAGTAGTAATCAGGGATGCACTTACAAGACCTTTATGTCTTGCAAACCCAAGGAATTCCACGGCAAAGAAGGGGCCGTAGGACTACTTTCCTGGTTTGATAGCATGGAGTCTGTACTCCACATAAGCAAGTGCTCCGATAACCGCAAGGTGGAATATGCGGCATGTCAACTACAAGGCAGGGCGTTGACTTGGTGGAACATCTAAGTACAAACCCGAGGCCGGGAAGCAGCATACAACTTATCGTGGGAAGACTTCAAGAAACTGCTGATAGAAGAATACTGCCCAAAAAGTGAGCTGCAAAAGCTAGAGGCTGAATTCTGGAACCATTCCATGAAAGGCATGGACGTGGACAAGTACACGGCACGTTTCCATGAACTTGCCCAACTTGTACCACACATGGTTACTCCAGAGGAGAAAAGGGTTGATAGGTATATCTGGGGACTAGCGCCCGAAATCCGAAGGATGGTTACCTCGGCTAACCCAACCACCATCCAGAGTGCTGTAATCTTGGCTAACCGTTTAGCCAATGACGTAGTCCGGTCAGGAACTGGAACTAAGAGTAGCATGGGAGGCAAAAGGAAGATGGAAGGACAGTCAGGAAGAAGGCCTAGTAGTGGGTCAAGCCAAAGTACGCACTCACTAAAGAACTATGTGGTGAAAACACAAGACCAAGGAACCTATAAGGGATCCTCCCCCGAATGCAAGAAATGCAATCGTCACCACTGGGGAAACTGTCTTTACTGTGAGAAGTGTAAACAACTTGGGCACTCCTCACAATACTGTAGGAAGGGGGAAGGAGTATCTAGTGAAGGAAGGAAGTGTTTCGAGTGCGGAAGCCCAAACCACTTCAGGAATAAGTGCCCCAAGATGGGACAGGGGTCTAGAAACACCATGGATGGAAGTCAGGGTAGTCGCACCAATACTGTGAACCAGGGAACTCAGGCTCGAGGTAGAGCTTTCGTGATAGGGACTGAAGAAGCCCGTCAGGATCCCCGTGTGATAACAGGTACGTTTCTTATAAACGACCACTATGCATCAGTCATTTTTGACTCTGGAGCTGATAGAAGCTTTGTGTCCCTAGGATTTAGACCACTAATCCCCTTAGCCTCCGAAAGCTTAGATGAGGTTTATTCGATAGAACTAGCAGATGGACGAGAACTTAAGGCTCACGATGTACTTCTAAACTGCACGTTAAGTTTAGCCGACGAGTTGTTTAGCATAGACCTTATACCAATCGAGCTAGGGAGCTTTGATGCAGTCGTAGGCATGGATTGGCTGTCACAAAATAGGGCAACGATAGGATGCTATGAGAAGACTGTTAGGATACAACTTCCGGATGGTAGAACCCTGGTGATAGAAGGGGAGAGACCCAACAGAAGTTTAGGAATAGTTTCGTGTATGAAGGCTCATAGTTATCTAAGGAAGAGATACATAGCATTCTTAGTTCAAGTGGTAGGAAAGAAACCCGAAGCGAAGAAACTCGAGGATATTCCAGTAGTACGAAGCTATCCTGAAGTATTTCCGGACGAGCTACCCGGATTACCCCCGACTAGACAAGTCGAATTCCGAATCGACCTAATTCCTGGAGCAGCTCCTGTTGCTAAGGCACCTTACCGCCTAGCACCAGCCGAGATGCAGGAATTGTCCAACCAAATACAAGAATTGCTGGATAAAGGATTTATTCAGCCGAGTTCATCACCTTGGGGAGCCCCTGTATTATTTGTCAAGAAGAAGGACGGATCGCTTAGGATGTGCATAGATTATAGGGAGCTGAACAAGTTGACCATTAAGAATCGTTATCCTCTCCCTAGGATTGACGACCTGTTCGATCAACTTCAAGGTGCCAGTTTCTTCTCTAAGATCGATCTCCGATCCGGCTACCACCAAGTAAGAGTCCACGAAGAGGATGTTCCTAAAACGGCGTTCAGAACACGCTATGGACATTATGAGTTTATGGTTATGCCTTTCGGACTCACGAATGCCCCCGCCGTGTTTATGGACCTGATGAATAGGATTTGCAGGCCATACCTAGATAAGTTTGTAATCGTGTTTATCGATGACATACTCATCTACTCTCAAAGTAGAGAGGAACACGAGCAGCACCTGAAGATAGTACTTGAACTACTTAGGGACCAGAAATTGTACGCCAAATTCACAAAGTGTGAATTTTGGATCCGGGAAGTACATTTTCTTGGTCATGTAGTTAGAGAGGAAGGAATTCTTGTGGACCCAGCAAAGATTGAAGCCATTGCAAAATGGGAAACCCCGAAGACTCCAACGGAAATCCGCCAATTTTTAGGATTGGCAGGATACTACAGAAGGTTCATTGAAGGTTTCTCGAAGATCGCACAACCTCTGACAATGCTGACCCAGAAAGACAAGAAGTTCGATTGGGGCCAACGACAAGAGGACGCCTTTCAACTCTTGAAGCAAAAGCTATGCAACGCACCAGTTCTGGCCCTACCCCAAGGGACAGAGGACTTCGTTGTGTATTGTGATGCTTCACGACAGGGACTAGGATGTGTGCTGATGCAAAGGGATAAGGTCATAGCCTATGCATCTAGACAACTTAAGAACCACGAACAGAACTACACTACTCATGACTTAGAATTGGGAGCAGTAGTTTTTGCGCTTAAGATTTGGAGACACTATTTGTATGGAACTAAGTGCACGGTGTTCACGGACCATAAGAGTCTGCAACACATTCTAGACCAAAAGATGTTGAACATGAGGCAACGTAGATGGGTAGAACTACTTAGTGATTACGATTGTGAGATCAAGTATCACCCGGGCAAGGCTAATGTAGTGGCCGATGCCTTAAGTCGTAAGGAAAGGGCGAAACCCTTACGAGTACGAGCCTTGGAAATGCTTGTACACACAAGCTTGAAAGGGGATATCCTAAAGGCCCAGGAAGAGGCCTTACGAGAGGATAGACTAAAGGATGAAACTCTCCACAACCTAGAGGGAAGCTTTGACCTTAAGACCGACGGCGTACGGTACATTAAGGGGAGAGTTTGGGTACCGAAGACTGGCAACCTGAGGGGATTAATCCTAAAGGAAGCACACGAGTCGCGGTATTCCATTCATCCAGGGGCAGATAAGATGTATAAGGATCTGAAGGAATATTATTGGTGGCCAGGAATGAAGAAGGATGTAGCGAAGTATGTGGGACGATGTTTGACTTGCTCAAAAGTCAAAGCTGAGAATCAGAAACCATCGGGTCTGTTACAACAACCCGAAATCCCTGAATGGAAATGGGAACGGATTTCTATGGACCTAGTCACTAAATTGCCCAGAACTGCTAAAGGGCACGATACGATCTGGGTAATAGTAGACCGTCTGACAAAGTCAGCTCATTTTCTCCCAATCCGAGAGGACTATAAGATGGAAAAGCTTGCGCGAATCTACATTAAAGAAATAGTGACCCGTCATGGAGTGCCAATCTCCATTATCTCTGATCGAGATAGCCGTTTTACATCACGATTCTGGCAATCACTGCAGAAATCCTTAGGATCCCAATTAGATTGGAGTACGGCATATCATCCTCAGACTGATGGCCAAAGTGAAAGGACCATCCAAACCTTAGAAGATATGTTGCGCGCGTGTGTCATAGACTTTGGAGGAAATTGGGACGATCACTTACCACTAGTAGAATTTTCCTACAACAATAGTTATCACACTAGCATCCAATGTGCCCCCTATGAAGCCTTGTACGGCCGAAAATGTCGGTCTCCGCTCAGTTGGGTAGAAGTTGGAGATAGCCAACTGACAGGACCTGAGTTAATCCAGGAAACAACTGACAAAATTGGCTTGATTAGGGATAGGCTTAAGGCTGCTAGGGATCGTCAGAAAAGTTATGCTGACAACCGTAGGAAACCATTGGAATTCCAAGTGGGAGATAGAGTACTTTTAAAGGTTTCTCCTTGGAAAGGGCTAGTACGATTCGGTAAAAGAGGGAAGTTAAGCCCTAGGTATGTTGGACCTTTCGAAATCATCGAAAGAGTCGGCCCAGTTGCTTACAAGCTTAGACTACCCGAGGAAATGAGCGAGATTCATAACACTTTTCACGTGTCGAATCTCAAAAAGTGTATAACCGATGAATCTCAAGTTATCCCTCTAGAGGAAGTCTTTGTGGACAAAACCCTCTGCTTCGTCGAGGAACCAATAGAAATTCTTGACAAAGAGGTCAAGAAGCTCAAAAGGAGCAAGATTCCGATTGTTAAGGTACATTGGAAGTCCAGACGTGGACCAGAGTACACTTGGGAACGTGAGGACTTCATGAGGAAGAAGTACCCTCAACTCTTTACTTGATTAGGTGGGGAAGTAACAACAAATGAATTTCGGGACGAAATTCTTTTAACCGGGGGAGACTGTGACAACCCTCCACTTCCCACCTCAGGTCAGTAAAACTTTAACTGAATAACCGGAGCCAGACAGTATTTTAATACTGTCATTCTGTTAAAAACAATATAGTATGACAACATTTATTGTGAAAAGGCTAGATAAGTGCCTTTTACGATTATTGAGTCGCCACTATAGTCGGTACGCAAAACCGACTGACTGTTATCAGCAGGTCCCGATTCCGACCACTAGACCGTCGAATTAAAATTTTATTGACCCAAAATATTAAAAATATTAATTCCTAATAAGTTCCTTAATAAAAATACGAAAAACTGCTTTCGTTACGCAAAAATCGCAAAAAACGCGCGTTTTCGGTAACGGTTTCCAATTTTAGCAGCTTTTTACACCCAATACTATAAAAATCCAACAAAATCAATCTAATTGTGTTAAAAGTCCAGCCATTTTAATTTCAAAAAGAAAAACCATCCTTGAGTGCACATGGTTTGATTTAATGAGAGACAAAGATTCCAAAACAAACCAATACACACTTATCTCACTTACACACTCTACACTTCAACTCAATACATCACACCACCATCAAACCCCCCCCCCCTTTTTCCTCCCCTTGGCCGGCCACATGCCACCACCCACACCACCCTCACCCTTTGATTTTTGGGTATAAATACCCCACTCCCTCATTCAATCCTCACCATTTTCACCTACACCTCTCTCTCTCTAACTTCTCACTAGAAACTTTCTCTCTAGTTTTCTCTAGCTTTCTTCATACACTTCTCCATTCTTGAAGATATTCATCAATCTTCAAGAACACATTCAAGGTAAATATGATGATCTTCATCAATCTTCTTCCCTAAATCATCATCTCCCAATGTTGTGAGATGGAAGTATCTTGCATTTAAGCAAGGAAAACATCTATGATCAACCAAATAAGTTGGGTAGTTTGTATGATCTTCAAAACTCTTAATTATTGTTCATAATTCTTGTTCATCCTTTAAATTCTTGTTCATATGATAATCTTGTACATTTTATTTCAAGTATTTCTTTCTCTTTATTCAAACAATCCACCATATTTGGTGTAGATGAAATCACTAGTCAAATACCCTTTCTTTGCTAAAGCAATAAGTGAGTTGATGACTAGTGATTCCTAACTTCCTATGATCATCTAACACCTTACATAAGGTATGGATGATTTCATATAGCCAAATACCCTTTTCTTTGCTTGGATCATCAAAAATTCAAGCAATAAGTGAGTTGATGGCTTATGATTGTAACCTAGATGTTTAATATGGTATATATGTAAATGCATGTGTAAATGTGCTTTATGAAGTTGATATTCCTTCAAGCACATCTGATTTTGAGCTTTGATAAAGAGAAATCATCATAAGAGTAATTAAACAAAGGAAATAATATGTTATACAACAACTAGTCAAAAGTTTTGTCCAACAGATTCTGGACAGATTCGGACCCGACTTTGAAGGGCCATAACTCTTTCATAAAATGTTCAAATGACATGATTCTTTTTTTAAAATCAAGTTCATTGAGTTATCTTTCAAACCCCACTGGCCGTTTGCAAAAATTCTAAGTTTCGGACCCTCAAACAGTCCGTACAAAAAGGTTGCGCAACAGCTCTAGTTGCTGTCACTATTTCAATAAACTTTCTGTTTGAGGACCTTAACATTTTTCAAAAATTATTAAATTTGGTCAGTAAATAGTAAACTCATATGGCTAAAACATATAAAAATTTCGTGATTTTTAGAGTTGTGGATCATACCCAAATGCATGTCCCAAACAGCCTCCGAATCTGTCAAGAAATGTTAAAAACTGAAAAGTGTTATTTTATGTAAACTTGTATTTTTCTAAAACACTCTTTTAAAGAGTAAATTGTTGGACATAAAAAGACTATTTGGGGTATAAGATGAGGTAGAATTAATATAAAGCACACATGCATGACCTTATACCAACTATCACGCTTCGGTTATAATCGTAAGAACTCGTATTTTATCAATAATCGTTATAAAAACTAACATCTCGTTCGCGCGTACAATTATACTTGAACTAAAGGAACTTAATTTGGGTCAAGGAACTTATTAAAATACTTATTATCACTAGGTCGGAATTCGGTGGAACCTCGCTAATTTGGGACTCTCGAACTTGTAACTCGGTGAGTTATTCACGGCCCCCTTTTTACGTTTTTACATTTTTGGGGTGAAAAGCATGATAAAACTACCGGTTGATTAAACTTTTAAAACGATTTGTGGAACGATTTTGTGGAACGATTTTGTGGAACGATATGTTTTTGGAACGATTTTTGTGGCTATGGTATGCATACTTATCTAGATTAATTGGGTGTTTTTCTTATCGCAAGTCCTCGTACACACTACTAAGTCTAATTCACTGCGGTGGACCGAGTAATCAATGGTAGCGCTATCGGGTTGGCAACCCCACCATTTCGTACCCCGCTTGCAACGGGGTTGGTAACGATAACGATTGGTGTTTAATTACTTTTTGTGGAACGATTGTTGGTCATGTTGCGATAAGCATGGCATTGCGGGGCAAAAACTATGCTATTAGGAGATTAGTAGTGGCTCGTTAATCTATGTGAGTAAGTATTGCATGATAAGTACCATATGCCGGGATCTTGCGGGGTACGCATATGATCCAACTATTAAGCTTTATGCTTGAACTTATTATCTCCGGTATTATCTTTGGAACGTGAACTATATGAATGTGTGTTATTAAACCCGTGAACTCACCAACTATGACGATAGTTGACCTTTTTAACTCTCATGCTTTTCAGGCGATCCAAAGTAAGAAGAACGACATGCACGTGTGTTACACCTTCATGCATTTCAAGACTAAATTCCCTTTTCGTTGTAGTTTAATTTTCCTTGTAATAATTTTAAGACTTTAACGTGATGTAATAGTGTAGACTTAACTATTTTGATATGCTATGGGTTTATTGTCTATACTTTGTGTTGTGCTACTTTGCGCTGTTACACTCCGTGTTTCCGCTTTAGCGGGGTGTGACAGTATCTGAAGGGCACACCGGATTTTGGCCTTTGGTACCCAAAGGATTCTGGTTTTAAACTAATTGCATATACAGACTCAGACCATGCAGGTTGTAAGCTCGACAGGAAAAGCACATCTGGTGCTTGCCAGTTTCTCGGAGACAAGCTGGTGAGTTGGTCATCCCGGAAGCAGAATTGTGTATCCCTATCCACCGCGGAGGCAGAATATGTTGCCGCCGCCTGCTGCTGCTCGCAAGTTCTGTGGATGAAAACCCAACTTGCCGACTTCGGATACACCATGCAACGGATTCCCATCTATTGCGACTCCAAGAGTGCGATTCAGATTACGACAAACCCGATTCAACATTCTCGGATGAAGCATATCGATATCCGATATCATTTCATCAAGGACCACGTCGAGAAAGGTAATGTTGAACTTTACTTTGTTGAGAGTGACTATGAACTTGCTGATTTGTTCACGAAGCCGTTTGACGAGAAACGTCACTTCTTTCTCCTAAGTAAGTTAGGAATGCTAGACCTCCCTGCCTGAGGTCTAGGGGGAGTCGGGAGTTCCTTTTATGCATGCATGTGTGTAGTGGGAGTTTTTGCAAGAATCTGAGAGATTGCATATATTGAGGGGGAGTACTAAGTCTTGATTTAATTGTTGTTATGTGAGTGCTAACGTTCTCGGATCCAAAACACCCTGGATACTAGTTTTTACGTTACTTTGTAGGTGTGGAAAACCACGACGACTTCTGGTTACTTCAGATCAGAACTCGCACAAAACCCAGTTGAGACGTACCAGGTAAGTCTCTTTTCTCGGAAATCGGGGGCTGAACTTGTAAATTTTTGTGAACTTGAAAGTTCAGGGGGCGGTAGAGAACAAGTCTTGAACTTACAAGTTCGGGGACTAACTTTGCCACTTTCTGATTCTTAAAGTTCAGGGACTCGTTTTGCACTTTTGTGAAACTTGTAGTCCAGGGTCTGTTTTGAAAATTTCTAAAACTACAAGTTCAGGGACTTGTTTGTAAGTTTCTTGAAACTTCAAGTCCAGGGGTGGTTTCTGCCAATTGGTGAAAGTCGGGTTAAGAGAGCCAAACAGGAGAGCCAAATAGTATTTTTCAAGCCAAACACAGTGTAAACATGGTAAAATTATAAATACCGACTCTTAAGAGTTACTGTTCACAATTTCAAATTTTTCACTTTTTTCTCTCTGAAGTCTCACCCGATAACCACTTCGCGCCCGTCTCCTAAATCTGCTCGTTTTTACTCCGATCGTCAAACCGTTTACGTTTTTGGATTCCTGGTAAGTAATCGATCAACCCTTACGTAGTTATAACGTTTAAATCTATCGTTTAAAGGTCTGGATCGAAGCCTAAACTTTTCAAAACTTGCCCGAAACCCAAACTTCTTGGAATGGGATTTCGGGGCGTTAAATCGATCCAAAAAGTCGTCTAAACTTGTTCTTAACTGATTTAGGATACATGTTACTAGTTTAGAGTGTTAAATCGATGATTTGTGAGCGGTTTTGGAGTGTAGAAAACCAACAATCGCGGTTTTCCGCATCGGAAAACATGAGTATTCATGTTTTCCGATTCGGAAAACATGAACACTCATGTTTTCCGCACTCTTCAACGATAAGCATTCATAATGTTTTCCAATTCGGAAAACCAGATAAATCCGATTCGGATTATCAGGTTTTCCGAATCCAACTTGAGCCTCGTTTTCATGAGTATCTTTTCCGATTCGGAAAACGTGGAATTACCCTTATGGGTTTCCAAGGTTTTCCGAATCGCGTGTGAGGACAAGTTTTGCCAAAATTTCTCTAAGTGTTCCGTTTTCCGATTCAGAAAACTATGTTTTCCGAATCGGAAAACCCATCTGATTATTTATGCTAAATTTTCTAAGTGTTCCGTTTTCCGAATCGGAAAACTATGTTTTCCGAATCGGAAAACTTATCTGTATGGAAACCTCATTATTTTCTAAGTGTTGAGGTTTTCCGAATCGGAAAACCCCCCTCGTGTGTTTGCTCGTTTTTTCGACTCGGAAAATACGAAATACTCATTTTTGGGTTTTCGAGGTTTTCCGACTCGCGCCTAGTCGAGGGTATAGTCTTTTTCACGCAGCATCTATCAAAACACTTACTAACTTTACTTCATGGTTGTGACTTGACAGAAATGGCTCGTCAACAGAATGCTCCTCCCTCCCCGATCAACAACGCCGCTGACCGGGCGCTCATCTCTCCGAGCGACATTCGTCCTATCCACCAGAACAACGAATACGTCGACTTGGCTAACTTCGTTGGTCAGGACAATGTCGTGCTCGAAATCCTCAGGGCGCATCCTCTGGCGTACGCGATGCAATCCACTATTGTCGTTCCAGTGATTTACCTTCAGCAGTTCTGGAGGACATCACACGTCGAGAACCAAGAAGGAGTGCAAACAATAGTGGGCCGTGTAGACCACACTGAGATGACCATCACCGTGGAGGATCTGAGGCGAATCCTTCATCTGCCGGCTGCCACTCCCGAGGCCCCGTTCGAGCCACTAGTTTCCGGCCCCGATCTCTTCAGCGAGATACTCGCGCTCGGGGTCCATACCAGACCAAACCAGAGACCGAACGGAATCTCCCAGGTGACTCAAGGAATGCTGCCTCCGATCTGGTACTCCTTCTTCAACATCCTCAACCGTACGCTTTCCTCGAAGACTCATGGAGTGGACAAAGCATCCACTCAATTTTGGCACATCATTCATGCTGTCGCCTACGGAAGGCGAATCGACTTTGCTCAACAGCTTTGGGCAGACATGATCACCGACGTTAGGGCCGGGCCAGCAAGGACTCGTCACACATCCATTCCTTGGATGCGGTTCTTCAGCTTGATCATCCGTGATCACATGGATCACCACCAGGCCGTCAGACGTAGATCCGGCCACCCGCACTTCGAAAGCCAACAGATTGACAGGTCGAACAGGAGGAATCTTCGACCCGGTCAGGTAGAAATGCCTATCCCTGAGATTGTGTTGAGTATGGCGGACCATAGGGGCAGAGAGCGTTAGACTATACCATGCATCCTTAGGTTTAGAAGACGCGTCCACGGACTCCTCAGAACCGAGGAGCCCTACCCCGGACGCGCGACCCGTCCTTCCTAGGAGCCGTGCCACTGGCACGGCAGGCCAGCGCTCCAGTGGGGGAGCTCCAGGCTAGGGAGTGATGAGTGTGGTCGTCAGGGCCGAAGTGGGTAGAGTTGTTGGAACGTCCGCCACACCACACATGTCGCGAGCAGAGGCCTACCAGATAATGGTCCAGAACCGAGCCCCGTCGAGCACGAACACAAACCTACGTCGACGAGTCTGCCGAACAAGACGTCATGAGAGGCTACCGTGTAAAGCAGTACACCGGGATTCTCCAGAAATCCCCGGTACACTCGTCTTCGGAAGAGCGTCGATCGCCATCACCGCCGCAACAACCCGAACAGACTGGTGAAGAAGTGGAAGCTTCCCCACAAGAACAAGCACACTTGCCTTCACCACCACACGCGGCGGTCGTTGCCACTCAAGCAGGCGAACCCTCCGGCGATCCCTCCGGCGATGACTCCGACGATCACGAATCCTCCGAGCATACTCCTTCGAACCGTCGTGAGGCCGATGACGAGGCGACAGATTCAGAGATGGTAGATTATGGATCTGATTCAGAGTTCCAAGAGACGGAACCAGCGAAGGGCGGAAAGGCCCAGTTGATCGATGTAGATGAAGCCACCTCCTCCTTCAATGATGACAGGATGTCCGAAGATCCTGTTCTGGCTGCGGATCTAGCTTCTGATGACCGGACTGTCGGTCGGGAGGAGGAAGGAGAAGCCGAAGTTGCTACCGGCTGGGGGAGGTTAGACAGCGAGGAGGAAGAAGAGAGAGAGAGAATAGAAAAAGAGACCGAAGAGGTAGAGGTCCAGTTAGATGAGCCATGGGCTCAGATTCAGGAGGCGGGCGGAGAAGAAGAGCCATAGAACCGGAAGTCCCCCTACCCCTGAGTCAAACCAACACAGAGGCAACCCAAATTGAGACCGGGCACCTTATGGTGTCTGGTCAAGACGCTAGCAGCCAACTAGCGCACTTGCACACCTCAACCAGCCACTCGACCATCTCTCAACAGATGGTCGTTTCAGTCAGTCACGGGGATGTAGCACAACTTCCACCGGCCACTCAATCGGAGTCTGCCGGTGTTGAGATAAGAGACGATCTGCCCCACCTCTCGACTTCATTTGATGCACGTAAAGTCGTAGAGCCACTTCCCGGGACGTTCACGATCCCTTCCATCATTAGGCCACGATCTATGGTACCACAAACGGAGATCCCACGGGACTCCGCCGGAACGGGGAGAGTTGGCGCGTCAGGTGACGCCCTTCGAGGATCCGCCGGAAGCCCTGACACCGTCAACATCACTCCAGCGGTGACATCAGGCCGAGAGAGCACCTCAGTAGGACTCTTCTCGACAACCGGAGCCCAAGCGGCTTTGGGTTTAGTACTACCGGGACCGGGTCCGACAGACTCGAGCGAAGTCTCTAAAGACGCTCACGCAACACCGGGGCTTTTAGGCCTGACGGATTCGGGTGGAATCCCTAAAACCACCCCAGTACCAACGGGACTTTCAGGTCTGACGGATTCGGACGACATCCTAAAAGTCGTCCACTCACGACTACTTGCGATGGAGGAAGCCAACCGGGCTAGAGATGCACGGGTCGAGGCATTGGAGCGAGTCTTGGCCGAAACCGAGCGAAAGAGATTGGCGGATCTTGAGGCGTCAAGAAAGCTTCAAGAAGACAGGGATGTGGAGCTTTATGAGCTCAAACGGCGAATGAAGGGCAAACACTCGGAGGAAGCCCCGTCAACCGAAGCATCGATTCCTCGTCAACCTGAAGACGTCCTCCGCCTTGCTCCTCCGACCTCAGGCGATCTACCATTCCTTCCGGGGTACGTTACTGAGGTGGAACACTCGATGATGATCACTTCCTACACCACCCAGAACGACCGCCTCTCCGCCCAGGTCAGAGATAGAGATGCCCAGATCGAGCTTCTACAACAGCGCATCCGGGAACTGGAGGCCATGTGTCGGTCTCAGGCTCAGCCTTCCAAACGGAGGCATGACGACCCTGATGACTCGGCACCGGGTCCTCATGAGGGGGAGGTGCAAGCTTCATCCAAAAGACTTCGCACCGACCTCCATTCTGCCTCCGGTTCCGGCTCCTCATCCGCTCCAGCTTCAACGGCCGCCCGCTCGAGTGCTCCATCAGAATCTGCCGCCGCCGACACTCTCTATGTTGATTCAGACACGGAGGAGATTCCTGATATGGGGAGTTGGCACTACAAGCCGACCCCAGAAGGTGAGGTAGTTCAATTTCCTCATCTAACCGAGACAGCAGGGATCGACGTCGTTCCCCCGGAAGCAGCACCGACAGATCTTTCGGACATACAGATTCCGGAGGAAGCCCGGAAAATTCTTAGGTAGCTTGCTCAGAGCCTCAGGATTTTTCAGAAGGGGGACGACATTGTCCGGGATTCAGACTACAACAACTTCCTTTCAGCGTTCGAGTTTCCCACTCCAGAAGCTCCTCGGACCATCCACACGACGACTCCAGATTCCTCCGCTCCAACAGTCATCCAGCTAAACTGGAACCACTCGGTCATCTTCAGGCCGTTCCTTGAGGAGTCTTTCACCCGCATCTTCCAGCAGGAAAAGCTACACGTATGGTCCCGAAAGGTCTACTTCGGGATCTCACACATCAAGACGAAGAGGAGAAGGACTGCTTATGTGCACCAGAGGATGTGCAACTGGGCCACCCACGAACGCTAAAGAATCCGACGTCGTTTCATCAAGGTAACTGCGATGTGCCCTTACAAACATGGACATCAGTTATTCCTTGAGTACGACGTCCGTATGTACGGGACTGGCATTCCTCGAGGAGAGTTGCAGAACTGGTCATTCACAGAAGCAGATCTGGATCGGGTGCACTTAGAAGATCTCCTAACGCTCATCAAGTACCTCTAGGGCCCAATTCTCCGACCCGAACACTACCGAGACGGCACCGAGATTCTGAAGAAGTACGTTCGTCATGCGATCACTCTTGCGCGTGCGACGGACTACCAATTGGCGATCGAGAGCCGTAAGCCGAAGGTCAACTTGCTCAGACCGAACCTGTTCGTGCCTGGAATTGATGCTTATCTTTCTTATATGCCAACCAGGATACCGGAGCATGGGGTTCTCTATGTGACAAGGAAGAAGAAGGAACACAGGTTTATGCGGTTTGGCGAGCTTGCCAAGTTTTGCGACGGGACCCTTCTCTATGTCTACAATGGGATGCAGAGTAGACTTCTGGCTGATCAGATGCCCGGGCGGAAGATTATTGATGGGAAGGGAAAGATACTGGAGGGCATGAACTTGATTGAGAGGAAGCTCAAAGAGAGGCTGATGTACAGACGTGTAGAAGCGGCGATGCAGATGAGAGCAAGGATCATTGGAGACTGGGAGGAATTCTTACAGATGTCAAAGTGGGAGCCGGCGCTGGAGCTTCCACCACCTTTCTGACTTCTTCACAAAGGGGGAGATTGTTGGACCTCTTTGTTGTGAAGAGTCAGAAAATACTATCTTTATTGCTTTCTAGTTAAACTTTCAGTTAGTTGTAAACAATCTACTTTGATGTTGCCCTTGTTTAGAGGTTTGTAACCTCGGGGGCCTTTTGTGACTATCTTTGTATTTTCCTCTTTCCTATATAAGGAATGAGATGATTAGGGTTAAAATGATGAAATGCTTTTATCTTGGATTTTACCCTAAATAGACATACCTCCATTGATGCATTTCAAGCTTTTGTGTTCATCAAATCTATGTTGATTTCTATCCATTTCTCCTCATATTCTTGATTTTTTGGGACAACAAGTAGTTTTCTTACAATTATCTTGTTTTCAAGTGTAGTTCCAAGATTTCTAAATATCGCCCTCATGTTGCTCAATTTGCTTGCAAAACTACTAATAGTTTTACTTTCTTTCATCTTCAAAGACTCTAGTTCACTCCTCAAAGTTTGCGAGCATGCCTTTTGAACTAAGTCTACTCCAATGAAACGAACTTTGATTGAGTCCCAAACTTCCTTTGTAGTCGAGCACTGTGCTACCTGCATTAGGACATCTTCGGGCAATGTTTGAAATATCATTGCTTTTGATGTATATGCTTTCTTCTCATCCACCGCATCTTTAACATCAATTGTTTCCCATAGACCATGGGCCTTCAATATTGTTTCCATCAACAATGCCCACGTATTCAGTCAATTTTGGACATTGTAGTAAAACATTTCCTTGCTCTCGAACTGATGTACTGCTTGATGCGTTATCTTGTTTGTCACCTGCTTTTCTTGTCATACTTGCTTGTTTTTAACTTGCTTACTTCTTACAAATCAGAACCAAGATGGTTTCTGTTTTTCTTGCTCTTGTGTTTAATCGAAAGATCAACACTTTTCCTTACTACTGGCCAACTTGCTAACCAGGTTTTCTTGCTAAACTTGCTCAATATTGACCAACTTGCTAATCAATATTGTTTTTCCAGACCCACTTGCTAATCTGGCTCTTGATGCACGTATCTGACCTTACTTGCTAATCAGTTAGTGCCTCCTGACCCACTTGCTAATCAGGTACTTGCTTGCTTTGATGAAATAATTGATCTTTTCTTGCTGATATTAAACCAATGATTCTAATATCTTATTGGTTTGAATCAAGGGTTCTACATGCTATTTGAATCTTAAGGTTCGAAACTTGCTATGAACCTAAGGATTCGGTTTTGACTTGCTGAGAATCACTAGGATTCGGTTTAACTTGCTATGAACCACAAAGGGTTCGGATTGCCTTGCTATGAACCAAAAATGGTTCGGTTTGTAACTTGCTATATAACGTATGGTTTTTTTAACGTAGTACATAAACCACACAAGTTATATTCTCTTGCTACTTACTCCAATCAATCGGATTTTAAAAAAAATAATAATATATATAAATCCCTTATATATATATATATATATATATATATATATTTACTTTGCAAAAATTCTATTGCCTTAAAAAAGTTTTTTTTATTATTAAAACCTCTTTATTATTTTTAAAAAACTCCCTTTAGTTTTATTCAAAAACAAAACACAAAAGTTTCCTTGTATTTTAAATATTTTATTTTCTTAAAGAAAACCGTTCGATTTGTTTTCTTTATTAATAAAGACCTCTTTATTTAATTAACAAAAACTTTTGTTTAATTTAAAAACAAAACACGTAGGTTTTCTATTATCTTATTAATAATAAGAAGATAGTTTTTTTATTTTAAAAGGCAAAATTGAAAAATAGGAAACGTATGGAGAAAGGAGCCGTACGGTTTCTTTTGGCAATGGTGTCGATTCACAACCAGGGTTTCTAATCCCTTTTGGAATTCGATGGCGGCTTCTGAGTGTTGTGAGAGCAACTTTTCTAGTTTGATTCTTGCGATCGGTGGTTTCACCGGTCCTTCAATAGTTGTTTTTATTGATATCCAAAAACACCAAATTGGTTTCTTCCTTCTGCAATTAGGGTAAATTTCGATCCCCTCTTTTCTCTTACTGCAATTGATGGTGTGGTTTTCTACCTCTGATCGCTACACACAAAGATTGTACACAAGCCCTTTGTTGTTGATTCTTGCTTTTCAATGGATCGCTCCTTGCACTTGTTCTCCCTGGATCGATTAACGTGCTCTGATACCAATTGTTGAAAATAATCTTGCTATTGATGAACAAATCACATGAAAGATATGAATAAACTTGCTATTATATTGATACTTGTAATAATTTGTCCATACAATTTTACAATACATTTGACCCTATTTATAAACAACGAAGAGGTGCCTTCGAACCATTGTGACTGTTCGAATAGTTGTGTTGATTCGAACCATTGTGATGGTTTGGAAGGAGTTGGTTATTCAAGAACCATCACACCCTTTCAATTGAACCATCCCATCCCTTCATTTGAACCATCACACCTCTTCACTAATAACTAATTACATAATCTATATTAAATTAATATTCTAAGAATTAAACTAAGTTTAGTTTAATATCCAATATCAACTGTGAAAAACTTCTCCATACATCCACAGACAAAAATTCTTGCCGGTTTGTTTGAAGTGGCAACATCTTTGCAGAAATGCAAGCTTCCGTATGATTGGATTCGTGCTGGTCGGATTGTACATCAATCTCTCGAACCGTGTGTGAATAAGTTGTTGAGCAATGTCTTTGATCTCGACTAGAAAAATGCACAATCAAAGGAAATGATATCACTGAGAGGAAACAAAGTGTTTCAGAACATGCTTGAAGAAGCTGTCAACATAAAGAGCAAATCATGGAGAATTCCAACATGTGGGCAGATGGGGATGATAGCCATGATCTTTCTAGGATCCAGAATCGGCTTCAATGATGACATCAAGAGAAAAGTTAGAGCTTGTTCTTCCATGAACTGGAGAGATTTATTTGACAAATTGGACCGTGATGGATCACATAATGTCAATCTGGCTCTAAGTTTGCATAACGTACTGAAAGAGTCGTTTTGTGGCGGTTGGAGAGTAGATGGCTGCATGTCACCAGCTTGCTTCCTATATCTTATGGAGCGACTACTCATCTTATCGTTTCGCTATAACAGTTATGTTCTCACAACAAGATCTTCGTGCATTGAGTGGCTTGCTAATGATAATGCTGATGAGGATTGGAGCATGGGTTCGAATGGGGAGTTGGACACCATGAAGAACATCTACCGTTCTTTAGCTTCAATGGTTAGCGAAATGTTGAATTCAGAGGACGATTTAATGGAATGGCTCACAAGATCAAAGGATTCACAGTCATTATCTTATGCCATTTTGGTGTTAAGATTGACTCTTCTTCTAGCCTTGATCTGTACAAATTCTGGACAACATTATTATCACCTGCTTGATCTATTGCAACGCTGTCATTTTGTGTCGTTCCTGCCATGTGCGTTCCGCGAAGCATTAATCACCGGTTTAAAGGAAGACCATTTGATTGATGCTGTTGGTGTAGCCTGTAAAGAGATAGATAACCCTCTTGTGGTTATGAGTTTTAGGAACGATTTATCGGAATCTTTATGCAAAAATGCGATATTTGAGGTGTCAAAGACGGATTTGAGGAGGGAAATGGTGATGGAGGTGTTGTATCCATAGAGGTATGTGTTTCTACTATTTCAGCAGATTTCTTTTCTGTATTATTAGGTGAGTTCATATTAACCTTGTGTTGTCCCACAAATCAAAGAAAATGAGAAGAAATGGATTGAATCAAGAAAAAGATGATGATGATAAGAGTGAAAGCTTCAATATCTTCAACAATGGAGTTTTTCCCAAAAAGGCAAATATGATTCAATAATGAAAACCCTAAACATCTCTTACCTTATATAGGTAAGAGGGAAAATACAAGATTGTCAATAATAGCCCTCGAAGTTCCAAACTTCAAACAAGGACATACAAAACAGTAATTGTTCACAACTAACTGAAATATAAACTAGAAAGCTATAAAGATAGTGATTTCTGACTCTTCACAACAAAGAGGTCCTACAATCTCCCTCTTTGTGAAGAAGTCAGAAAGGTGGTGGAAGCTCCAGAGCTGGCTCCCACTTGGACATCTGCAAGTATTCCTCCCACTCGCCGATGATCCTTGCTCTCATTTGCATCGCCGCCTCGACCCGTCTGTACATCAACCGTTCCTTGAGCTTCCTCTCGATCAATCTCATCGCCTCCAGTAGCTTTCCCTTTCCGTCTATGATCCTCCGTCCAGGTATCTGGTCCGCCAAGAGTCGACTCTGCATTCCGTTGTAGACATAAAGAAGGGTCTCGTCGCAGAACTTGGCGAGCTCGCCAAATCTCATAAACCTGCGCTCCTTCTTCTTCCGTGTCATATAGAGAACCCCATGCTCAGGTATCCTGGTTGGCATATACGGAGTGTAAGCATCAATACCAGGCACGAGCAGGTTTGGTCTGAGCAGGTTGACCTTCGGCTAGCGGCTCTCGATTGCAAGCTGATAGTCCGTCACCCGCGCAAGAGTGATTGCGTGGCGAACGTACTTCTTCAATATTTCTGTGCCGTCTCTGTAGTGCTCTGGTCGGAGAATCGGGCCTTGGAGGTACTTGATGAGCGCGAGAAGATCTTCTAGATGCACCCGATCCAAATCAGCTTCCGTGAACGACCAGTCTTGTAGCTCACCTCGTGGAACGCCGGTCCCGTACATGCGGACGTCGTACTCAAGGAATAACTGACGGCCATGTCCGTAGGGGCGCATTGCAGTTACCTTGATGAAACGACGTCGGATCCTTTGACGTCCATGGGTGGCCCAGTTGCACATCCTCTGGTGCACGTAAGCTGTCCTTCTCCTCTTGGTCTTGATGTGCGAGATCCCGAAGTAGACCTTTCGGGACCAGGCGTGCAGCTTTTCTTGTTGGTAGATGCGGTTGAACGATTCCTCAAGGAATGGACGGAAGATGACTGAATGATTCCAGTTGAGCTGGATAACAGTTGGAGCGGCGGTCTCTGGATCAGTAGAATGAATAGTCCGTGGAGCGTCTGGAGTGGAAAACACGAATGCTGAGGTGAGGTTGGTGTAGTCAGAATCCCGGACAATGTCGTCCCCCTTCTGGTATATCCTGAGACTCTGAGCAAGCGACCGCAAAATTTTCCGGGCTTCCTCCGGAATCTGGAAGTCTGAAGGATCCGTCGGTGCTGCTTCAGGAGGAACGACTTCAATCTGAGCCGTGTCTGTCATCTGGGGAAACTGAACTACTTCACCTTCTGGGATCCACTCGTAGCGCCAACTCCCCATGTCAGGAATATCCTCCGTGTCTGAATCGACATAGGGAGCGTCGGCGGTAGCAGACTCTGTAGGAGTACTCGAGGGGGCAGCCGTGGAAGCTGGAGCTGGAGTAGAACCGGAACCAGAGGCAGAATGGAGGTCGGTGCGAGGCCTTTTGGATGAAGCCTGCACCTCCCCCTCATGAGGACCCGGTGCCGAGTCATCAGGGTCATCATGCCTCCTTTTGGAAGGCTGAGTCTGAGACCGACACATGGCCTCTAGTTCCCGGACGCGCTGTTGTAGGATCTCGATCTGGGCTTCCTGATCTCTGACTTGGGCGGAGAGGCGGTCGTTCTGAGTCGTGTATGAAGAGATGACGAACGCATGTTCCGTCTCAGTAACGTAGCCCGGTATCGGAGGTAGTTCGCCCGAAGTCGGAGGGGCGAGCCTGAGGACGTCTTCGGTCTGACGTGGGATCGGAGTCTCGGATGATGGGGCTGCCTCGGAGTGTTTGCCCTTGATTCGCCGTTTGAGCTCGTAGAGCTCCGCATCCCGGTCTTTTTGAAGCTTCCGTGACGCCTCAAGATCTACCAGTCTTTTCCTCTCCGTCTCGGCCAAGGCTTTCTCCAGTGCCTCGACCCGCGCTTCTCGAGCCCGGTTGGCTTCCTCCACTGCAAGTAACCTGGTTTGGACGACTTTTAGGATGTCGTCCGAATCCGTCGGACCTAAAAGTCCCGTTGGTACAAGGGTGGTTTTAGGGATTCCACCCGAATCCGTCAGGCCTAAAAGCCCCGGTGTTGCGTGAGCATCTTTAGAGACTTTGCTCGAGTCTGTCGGACCCTGTCCCGGAAGTACAACACCCGGTGCCACTTGGGCTCCAGTTGACGAGAAGAGTCCTATTGAGGTGCTCTCTCGGCCTGACGTCACCGCTGGAATGATGTTGACGGTGTCAGGGCTTCCGGTGGATCCTCGAAGGGCGTCACTCGACGCACCGACTCTCCCCGTTCCGGCCTCGCCACTTGGGCGGGCTGATGATGCTCCAAGTAGTGTCCTATCCAACTGAATGACTTGAAAAGTCTCGTTAAGTGGCTCTAGGACAACTGGTGCACGGAAAGAAGTCGAGAGGCGGGGCGGTTCCTCTCTCATTTCAACACCAACAGACTCCAAGTGAGTGGTTGGTGGAAGTTGAGCTAAGTCCCCGTGTAAAGATGAAACGACCATCTGTTGAGAGATGGCCGAGTGGTCGGTAGGGGCGTGCAAATGCGCTAGTTGGCTGCTAGCGTCTTGACCAGACACCGTAGGGTGCCCGGTCTCGGTGTGGGTTGCCTCTCTGTTGGATGGACTCGAGGTAAGGGAAACTTCCGTTTCTAACCTGTGCAGCTCTACTTCTTCGTCCGCATCCTCTAATTGAGCCCAAAGCTCCCCTAATTGGACCTCAACATCTGCGGTCTCTTTTTCTCTTCTCTCTCTCTCCTTTTCTCCCCTCTCTCTCTCTTCTCCCTCACTGTCTTCTCTCCCCCAGCCGGTAGCAACCTCGGCCTCACCTTCTTCCTCACGACCGACGGTTCTATCATCCGAGGCTAGATCGCCTGCTAGTACTGGATCTCCGGAGATCCTGTCGTCATTGAAGGAAAGGTGGCTTCATCCACATCGATAATCTGGGCCTTCCCGCCCTTAGCTGGTTCAGATAGCTGGAACTCGGAGTCAGATCCGTAATCAATCATCTCTTCATCGGTAGCTTCGTCATCGGGCTCTCGACGGTCCAAAGGAGTGTGCTCGGGGGACTCGTGACCGTCGGAGTCATCGCCTGAGGGTTCGCCGGAGGGTTCGCCTCCCTGAGTAGTAACGGCCGCCGAAAGTGGTGGTGGAGGAACGTGTGCTTGTTCTTGTGGGGAAGCTTCCACGTCCTCCCCAGTCGGTTGAGGTTGTTGCGGCGGTGTCGGCGATCGGCGCTCTTCCGATGACGAGTGTACGGGGGATTGTTGGAGGACCCCCATGTACTGTTTCACCCTGAGTCTGCTCATGATCTCATGATCTCATGATCCAACTCGAATGCAGATGTTTCCTCCACGACAGTGGGTGTACGGGCACGAGTGGCTCGGTTCCGAATCATCATCTGATATGCTCCAGCTCGAGACGTGTGTGGAGTGGCGGACGTACCAACGATTCTACCCTCTCCTCCCCTCACGGCAACGCTCATCACTCCCGAGCCAGAAGCTCCCCCACTGGAACTCTGGCCCGCCGTGCCTGAGGCACGGCCTCTAGAAGGGACGGGTTGCACGTCTTGGGCAGGGCTCCTCGGTTCTGAGGAGTCCGTAGACGTGTCTTCTAATCCTATAGACACTCGGTACAACCTAACACTCATAGCCCTACAGTCCGCCATGTTGAGCACGTTCTCGGGGATCGCCATCTCGACCTGTCCAGGGCGCATGTTCTTCTTGTTGGCGTGGCCAATCTGTATGCTTTCGAAGCGGAGATGTCTGGATCGGCGTTTGACTTCGCGGTTACGATCCATGTGATCACGAATGAGCAAGCTGAAGAACCGCATCCACGGGATGGATGTATGGCGAGTCCTGCTAGGTCCAGCTCTTACGTCGTTAATCATGTCTGCCCAAAGCTGTTGGGCAAAGTCTATCCGTCGTCCATAAGCAACAGCGTGGATGACGTGCCAGAAGTGGGTGGAGGCTTTGTCCACGCCATGAGTCTTCGAAGAGAGCGTCCGGTTGAGAATGTTGAAAAATGAGTACCAAATTGGAGGCAGCATCCCTTGAGCGACTTGGGAAATCCCTTTTGGTCGGTTGTTTGCAGTGTAGTGGACCCCGAGAGCGAGTACTTCACTGAATAGCTCGGGTCCAGAAACCAGAGGGTCGAACGGGGCCTCAGGAGTGGCGGCCGGTAAACGAAGGACTCGACGGAGATCCTCCACAGTAATGACCAGGTCAGTGTTGTCCACCCGGCCGATGATGGTTGGTACGCCGTTCTGGTTCTCGACACGCGAAGTGTGCCAGAACTGTTGTAGATAGATCATGGGAATCTGAGCAGTGGCTTGCATCGCGTATGCAAGGGGATGCGCCCGTAGGATCTCAAGGACCACATCGTCTTGGACAGTGAAGTTCGCCAGGTCGACGAACCCGTTGTTCTGGATGATCTGAACTATATTGGCCGGGTCAATGAGAGCTCGGTCAGCAGCATTTCCGACAGGAGAAGTGGGAGCAATAGGTTGATCAGCCATTTCTATAAAATAAGTCAAGTGTTAGTAAGAATGCAGCGTGAAAAGACTATACCCTCGACTAGACGCGAGTCGGAAAAACTCGAAAACCCAAAAATGAGTATTTCGTATTTTCCGAGTCGAAAAGCGAGCAAACCGCGAGGGGAGGTTTTCCGATTCGGAAAAGGTGATTTTCCGAGTCGGAGAACACTCAACACTTAGACAAAATTGAGCATAAAAAAATAAACACAAGTTTTCCGATTCGGAAAAGATGGTTTTCCGAATCGGGAAACTCCAACACTTAGAGAAATTTCAAACACATAAAGAGGTTGGTTTTCCGATTCGGAAAACATTGTTTTCCGATTCGGAAAATGTGATACATAGAAAATTTGAAAAGCATCTTGGTTCACACACGAGTCGGAAAACCTTGGAAACCTATAAGGGTGATTCCATGTTTTCCGAGTCGGAAAAGATAAGCTTAAAAACGAGATCCAAGATGGATTCGGAAAACCTGATAATCCGAATCGGATTTATCTGGTTTTCCGAATCGGAAAACAACATGAACGGTTATCGTCTTTGAATGCGGAAAACTTGAATGTTCAAGTTTTCCGAATCGGAAAACTTGAACATTCAAGTTTTCCGAATCGGAAAACCAAGACGGTTCGTCTTCCAGATTCAAAAACCACCCAAAAACCGACGATTTAACATTCTAAACTAACTACGAATGATCTAGAACGATTAATAACAAGTTTAGACGCATAATGGGATCGATCTAACACTCCGAAATCCCATTCCAAGAAGTTTGGGTTTCGGGTAAGTTTTGAAAAGTTTAGGCCTCGATCCAGACCTTAAAACGACAAATATGGTTGTTATAACTATATAAGGATTGATCGTTTACTTACCAGGAATCCGAATATGTAATTTGTTTGACGATCGGAGCACAAACGAGCAAAATCCGAAATCGAGCGCGAAGTGGGTATCGGGAGAGTTCAGAGAGAGGAAAAGATGAAAATTTGAAAATTGTGAAGATTAATCTCTTAAGATCGGTTTTTATATTTTTACTAGAAAACACTGAGTTTGGGTTAAAAACACTGTGTTTGGCTCTCCTGATGACTCTTTTAACCCGACTTTTACCAATTGGCAAAAATCACCCCTGGACTAGAAGTTTCAAGAAACTTACAAACAAGTCCCTGAACTTGTATTTTCAGAAAATTTTCAAAAACAGACCCTGGACTACAAGTTTCACAAAGATGCAAAACGAGTCCCTGAACATCAAATCCAGAAGTTGGCAAAGTTAGTCCCCGAACTTGTAAGTTCAAGACATGTACTCTACCGCCCCCTGAACTTTCAAGTTCACAAAAAGATACAAGTTCAGCGCTCGACTCCCGAGAAAAGAGACTTACCTGGTACGTCTCGACAGGGTTTTGTGCGAGTTCTGATCTGAGGTAACCAGAAGTCGTCGTAAGGATCCACACCTACAGAAGAAAAATAAAAAATGGTATCCAAGGTGTTGTGGATCCGAGAACGTCAGTAAGCACACCAAACATTAAAAACAAGACTTAGTGCTCCCCCTAAATTCATGCACTCTCTCAAGAATTCCTACTGACTCCCCCTACACACATGCATACATAACAAGAACTCCAGACTCCCCCTAGACCTCAGGCCGGGAGGTCTAGCATCCCTAACTTGCTTAGGAGAAAGAAGTGACGTTTCTCGTCAAACGGCTTAGTGAACAAATCAGCAAGCTGATAGTCACTCTCAACAAAGTAAAGTTCAACATTACCTTTCTCGACGTGGTCTTTGATGAAATGATATCGAATGTCGATATGTTTTGTCCGAGAATGTTGAACCGGATTTGCCGTGATCTGAATTGCACTCTTGGAGTCACAGTAGATGGGAATCCGATGCATGGTGTATCCGAAGTCAGCAAGTTGGGTTTTCATCCACAGAACTTGCGAGCAGCAGCAGGCGGCGGCTACATATTCTGCCTCCGCGGTGGATAGGGAGACGCAGTTCTGTTTCCGGGATGACCAACTCACCAGCTTGTCTCCAAGAAATTGGCAAGCACCAGATGTGCTTTTCCTGTTGAGCTTACAACCTGCATGGTCTGAGTCTGTATATGCAATTAGTTCAAAACCAGAATCCTTTGGGTACCAAAGGCCAAAATCTGGTGTGCCCTTC
This sequence comes from Centaurea solstitialis, assembly GCA_030169165.1. Taxonomy (NCBI): domain Eukaryota; kingdom Viridiplantae; phylum Streptophyta; class Magnoliopsida; order Asterales; family Asteraceae; genus Centaurea; species Centaurea solstitialis. Next base: position 94,043 of record JARYMX010000045.1, on the reverse strand, counting down.
AGATACCTAAGGATTCTTTTGACTGCAGACAGGTGTGAGTCACGTGGATCAAACTGAAAACGAGCGCAGACACCCGTGGAGAAGACAATATCTGGTCTACTAGCCGTGAGATATAAAAGAGAACCGATGATTGCCCGATAAGTCTTCTGGTCAACCGGTTTACCAGAAGTATCTGCATTTAATTGAAAATTTCTGGGCATTGGTGTTGCGGCAGAGTTTGAACCACCGAAATCAAATCGTTTTAAAAGATCTTGAACATATTTGGCTTGATTTTAAAAATGCCATCAGGGCGTTGTCGGACTTGAAGTCCTAAAAAGAATGTCAACTCGCCCATCATGCTCATTTTGAATTGGGATTTCATGGTGTTCTCAAACTCTTGGCACATCTCAGGCTTCGTAGATGCAAAGATAATATCATCCACGTATATCTGAACTATAATTAAATCTTTACCTGACCTTTTGAGAAACAAAGTGGGATCGATTGTACCTTTCTTGTAGCCAACTCCTAGCAAGTAATCAGTGAGTGTTTCATACCAGGCCCTAGGAGCTTGCTTGAGACCGTAAAGCGCCTTATCCAACACGTAGACGTGTTCAGGAAATCTGGGATCGACGAATCCTTCCGGTTGTTCAACGTACACCTCTTCCTGAAGAACTCCGTTCAAGAAGGCACACTTGACGTCCATTTGATATACCGTCATATTCTTGTGTGCAGCATACGCAAGGAAGATCCGAATTGCCTCAATCCGAGCTACGGGCGCAAACGTCTCATCGTAGTCGATACCCTCTTGCTGGCGATAACCCTTGGCTACCAATCTAGCCTTGTTCCGGATGATGAGATCGTTCTCGTCCTTCTTGTTCCGGAAGATCCACTTCAGGCCGATGATGGATTTTCCCCATGGTCTGGTTACCAAGCGCCAGACTTTGTTTCTCTCGAATTCCGCAAGCTCTTCTTGCATCGCTAAAACCCAATCCGGATCAGTGAGAGCTTGGGAAACATCCGAAGGTTTGAAATCACTAAGGAATCCTCCGAATAGAATCAGGTTTTCTACATTCTTTGCGGATCTCGTAGTCACAGGTTGTGAGGGACTCCCGATAATCTGGGAGGGGGGGTGATCTTTTGTCCACTTGCGAGTGTGTGGGTGAGTGACATAAGCATGTTGGTTGTTGTTGGCGTCGTTCTCATCTTGCACGGCCAAGACCTCTTGCTGGTTTCTACTTGACGACCCGGCCGCCAGATTATTCTGCGGTGATGCCTCCAACCGGGGCTCACGCACTACCTGTGCATACGTTCTCTGAGCTGAACTGGGTGAAGGTAGTTGGGCTTCCTCTGGAATAGGTGCTAGAACAGGTTGTGGGATCTGTTCTAGGATAGGTTCCGGTGAGGCTGATGATGAGATTTCAGGGGGAGACCGCAGTTGATTCTGGTGACACTGAGTTTGTAGATGTACTTGAAGATGGCTCAGTGACGAAAGCATCGGATGTCACAGAAGTAGAAGTTGAACCAGCATGAGCAGGAACTACGATCGGACCCGTGAGAGTGGGTAGATCATAATCTGCGAGGTCTAAAAAGTCTAAAGCAGAAAAGTTAGTGGAAGAATCTGTGCTCGGTGGTGCGGTGAACAGTTCAGGAAAAGCTGCATTTACATTACTTGAACTAGCCACAGAATAGGTTTCGGTTTCTGAAAAATCAACATTTGAGCTTTCCAGGATGGTTCGGGTCCGTTTGTTGAAAACCCTATAAGCCTTTGAGTTATGTGAGTATCCGATGAAGATAGACTCGTCAGACTTGGGTTCAAACTTTCCCAAATCATCCCGGTCATTTAAAACATAGCATTTACATCCAAAGACTCGAAAGTAATCGATGTTAGGCTTACGCTGTTCGACCATCTCGTAGGCGGTTTTACCGGTCCGCTTGACGATCAGGGTCCGATTCTGCGTGTAGCATGCTGTTGATACTGCTTCAGCCCAAAATGATTGAGGAACTCCAGAATGAGCCATCATGGATCTTGCCGCTTCGACCAACGTCCGGTTCTTTCTTTCTACTACCCCATTTTGTTGAGGTGTGCGTACGGCAGAGAAGTTGTGAGAGATTCCCAGGTCTTCGAGAAAGGATTGCAGTTTTGCATTGCGAAACTCGGTTCCGTTGTCACTTCTCAACTTCTTCACTCGGCGACCCAAGAGAACTTGAATCCGCTTGATGAAGGCAATGATTCGATCGGCAGCGTCAGACTTGGCTCGTAGGAATTCAAGCCATGTGAACCTTGAGAACTCATCAACGAGAACTAACATGTATTTCTTTCGGGCTAGGCTCTCGGTTCTGGTAGGTCCACAAAGATCCATGTGAATCATGTCAAGGGGACTCTTGCTATTTGTATCCATCCTCGGTGGATGAGAGCTTCTCGTCATCTTTCCTTGTTCGCAAGCGGGACACAGTGTATCTTTGGAAAGGCGAGTCTCTGGCAGTCCCTTGACGAGATTTTTCGAAACCAGCTTGTTCATGTCTTTAAAATTCTGATGGCAGAGTCTTCGATGCCACAGCCAACTGTCCTCCTTTGATGCCTTCGCGAGCAGACAGATTGCATTCCTTGGAGTGGATATTGCTTCAAACTGTGGGTGAGTCTGAGGGATTGAACGGAAGACGGTGGAGTAAAGATTGCCATTCCGCCGTGCACTTAGGATGACGTTGTTGTCTTCATCATTTACGTCGCTTCCGTATTGAAATTGCTTCACCCAGTATCCGTTGTCACAGAACTGACTGGAGCTGAACATGTTGTATCCTAACCCCTCGACATACCTTACATCTTTAATGATGTATTTCCCATCCGTAATTTTCCCATAACCCACCATTGGCTTAGGCGTCTTGTCGGCTGTTTTAACGTATCCCTCGAACCTTTCAACGTAGTCGAAAAGGAAGGATCTCTGACCAGTCATGTGTCTATATGCGCCGGAATCGAAGTACCACACATGACTGACCTGCAAGACAACTAAGCTTGTTTAGGGACCCATTGCCAAATGGGTTCCTGTGGGTTAGAAACAGATAAATCAGTCGGTGTAGTCCCCTTTTCGGATTTCTCCTTAGGCAGAGGGGACTTCACTGACGAAGAGGATTTTGCTTTTCCTCTTTTTCTTCCCCTTCTCTTTCGGGATTTGACATTAGTATTAGGAGCATAGAAAGAGTTAGAGACACCATAACGCAGGAAATTATCAAACATAAAGCACATGTCATTGCGAAAAGTATTAAAAGCATCGTTCAAGTTGCGATTAGAATTAACAGACATGTTCGAATTCTTTCCTACACTAGGTGGAACATAGCCTAAACCCGCACGGCTAGGACTATGTTTCTTAGAGAAAGCAGAAAAAGAGTTGTTCCTCCCAGGATGATCCTTTCTTGGTGGTTTCACATTCGGTCCACCATCTTTCCTCCTCGCATCTGCATGATAAGCATGGTGTGAGTTAGATGACGGTTTTGTGGGAATGGAGTTACCACCTTTTCCAGATGATTTTTTAGAAAATTTAGGTTTTGTGGAACTGAAAGGTTGATTTGGTTGTAACTGAGATGTCTCACCCACTTCAAAGGAACTTGAATGAAAGTCAAGACTTTTAATGGGTTTGACTGAGTTACGAGCATCGTTAGACTTTGAATGCTTTTTCTGGAGTCCTTTGGGTGCGTGAGGCTTAACTGACTTGCCCTTGTCAGTACCTAAGCATTTTTCACCCTCCGGGTTGCTTTTCTCAGAAATAGGAGCTCGTGACTCAGAAGACTTCTCAGATTTGACAACAACAGATTTTGGCTTCTTTGGAATAAAGCCTGAAGGATCATCATCCTCATCTAAAAACACCTTCATATCATATTCAACATTTGGATCTTGGACAGTCTTGGGTTCGGCTATCCTATGGTGTGAGTTAGGGGTTCATCATCATCTGAGATTATGGAATAATAGTCCTCAGTGTCTAAAACAGGTTTGGGTTGGGGAGTGACTATCGGATGGTTAAGGATTGGAGCAGTCTTATCATTAACTGAGCCTGAAAAGTAGAGATTTTCAAGATTCATTACTTTTCTCTTCAAAATGGAGTTTGACACCCGTTGGTTTGTTAAAGATTGGCGATACATTATCCTTTCATCATGATCAAGTTCTTTTAAAAGTTCAAAGTGGATATCTAGGATAACGTATCGAGCCTGAAGATCCGCAACCTTGTTTTGAAAATTAGTGAAAGCTGAGGATGCGGTCTCACATTCTGAAGAAAGCCTAATTCTCTCGGCGTTGGCCTCGAGCAAGTCTTTTTCCAGATTGCGTACCAACGTGTCTTTCTCCGAAACAATAACTTTCAGATTCAGGATCTGATGTTGACATGCATCCAAATCCATGGCTTTTAACCTAAGAGCAAACACCTCCTTTTCTAGCCTGACTAGGTCGGGACACTTAGTTGCGGAAGTATCCTCGGGTGGGATGACTAAGGTCTCCTCTGAAAGTTCCATTTCCCTAGTATCATAGCTTGAGTTAAGGTCTGTGTAGTTGATGGGAGGCATTGCTACTCTAGGGGTTCTGGCCTTGATGCCTTCCCAAGTGGGTTCAGAGTTGGTTGGATCACTAGCCGGAACAAAGATTGGTCTATTCGGAGGGGGACTAGTGGGAGGACTACTAGAGGTACTGTTCGTTGGACTGATGGTTCTAGTTATGGTCTCACCGTTTATGACTTCGGTGTATGTGACAGTCTGCCTAACAAATTCCTCGGTCACATGTCCTCCTACTATGGCAGGTTTGGGCTTGGAGGCTGCCATATCCTCAAAGTTGTATAGATGAGAAGGTGCTTTATCTAAAACATGGTTTTCAGACAGACCTAGGCCGGGTTTGGCTTTGTAAAAAGGATTCTTTTTGGCATGCTGAGTGAGGATACTTAAAGTCTGTTCAGATTGTCCTCTTTTAAAATTGTTGTCCTCAAGCTCTTGTATTTTTGAAAACAACCGAGTTATTTCTTCCGAAAGCAACTGGAATTTAATGTTGAGCTCCCCATGGTTACTGTTAAGTTCCTCATGGGCTTTTTGAAGACAACTAAGTTTGTTTGCTAAATTGGACTCTCTAATCCCAGACTCAAGTGTTTCACGGTTATAGACTATTGTCAAATCCTCGAGAGAGTCTTTATAAATTGCACTGACGATTCTAAATTTCGTGACGAGAGTCCTCTCCGATTGGAGACATCTCTCTAATTCACAAATTTTAGATTCCAACATTGCCACAGTGTCAGTTATATCTGGAAGAGATGATACCTCAGACGGATCTATATCTTGATAAGTGCTTGGTCCAACGGCTTCTTATCCCTCGAAGTCAGCCATCAAGCAAAGACCCTTCACCATATGATCCTCCTCGTCTGAACTCTCCTCTTCACAGACCCAGTTCTCTTCATCTACCAGCAAAGCAACCCCTTTCTCTTTCTTCCTCATCAGTGAGGCCTTCCTCTCAAAGTACGCGGCATCCTTATACTTGACGGAGCAATCTCGAGCGTAGTGTCCCAACTTACCACACTTGTAACAAGTGGTAGTGGGACTTGCAGTTTGTTGAGGAGCGGGGTTCTGGGTTATGGGACCCTGAGGAAGATTTGACCGTTGAATTCCTTGGTCAGCTTGAGTCTGTTAATCATCCCTCTGAATTTGCCTGGAACTGGTTCCCCTGGACTCACCTCCATTGAAGTTGCTTTTCCCGTGATCCATTCTCTCATCTTGCCTTCGATCACCTCTATTCTGCTCATACCCGTATCCTGGCCCTTGATCTAGCCTTCCACTCTCATGTCTTCCTCCATACCCAATCTCATATCCCTGACGATCTATATACCCAGATTCCGGAGTGTATTGTCTCAAGCTGTTCCGGTAGTTGATGTCTGAGACTTGTCCTCTCCAATCTCCTTGACTACCTTGACCTCCTTGGTAGTCTAGATAAGTGTTGTCTCTTCTCGGTTGATCTCTGTATCTGCCTTGATCTTCTCTGAACCTTCCCTGGTTGTTCCTATAACCTCCTTGATCGTAAGCCTGTATTCCCCTTGCTGATAGCTTCCTCTCCCTTGATTTCCGTACTGACCTCTTTCTGGCTGAAAATGACCTCCTCTACCTTGCCCCATTCTTCCTCCACTGGGAAAACCGGATCCTCGTGCTCGGTTGTATCCACGATTTGCGTTCAATCGTTGTACGCTGTGTGAGATGAGGGCAAGGGACTCATTCACATGGAAGAGTTCTTCATCAGAGATGGAAATGATCACCGGTTCGTCGGGATGTTGTACGCTTGTACCATAGTTCGAGTTGAACTCTTGACTGTATTCTTCTGGATAGTACTGGGGAGAGACGTTGTTGAATGGCATTGGTTGGACGGGAGCAGTGCTTGGTCCTCGAAGGGCACGGCCGACAATGCCAGAGGATCGACTGCTTTCTTGGAGCGTCCACCTGTGATGAATTCTTCGTGTTGAACCATCATGCTGAACAAGTCATGTAGACCCAAGGTTCCCAGATTCCGGCTTAGCTGAATGTTGATGGCCATGTTTTGCCATTCCTGAGTGAGATTCTTCAAGAACTTCACGTTCACTTCATACTTTGATTTCTCAACCCCGAGCCGTCTCAAGTCGTTGACGAAGGCATTCAGTCTTTCATAAGACTCAGTGAGGGATTCGTTTTCCCTAGCCTTGAACCCTTCGTAGGCATTGAGTGCGCTTTCCTTCTGACTCTCCACAGCCGTGTCACCTCCCTGCATTTGTTGTTCGATTTCCAACCAAACGTCTCGTGCGTTGGTCAGAGTGTCCACTCTCGCATACATGTCGTTTGGGAGAGCCATGATTAGCAGGGTTAGTGCACGCTTGTCGATGAGATGACGGGCTCTTTGTTCTGGGTTGAACATCTCAACAGGCTTCTCGACCACGTACGCCGGAAGTTCGGGACAAGTATCGGTCTTTGGTACGGCGGCAACGGTGACGGTCGTTCGGATAGGTCCTTCTCGGATGGACTTCATCAGGTTTTCATCAAGCAGGTCAAGGAAGTGAATCATCCTGCGTCTCCATTGTTGGTACTCGCCCATCACCAGGACGGGAGGACGAGTCTCGGATCCGATTCCGAGGATTTCCTTCGACATTTCTCTCACTAAAACAGACCTCCTTGAAAGACTCACTTGGCTTTTAAAAAAAAGGTTTTCGAAAAACGGATATTTTGAGTGCCTCGGGACACAGAAAGCTTTGATATTTGAAAGGTTTTAAAAGAAAGCTTAGTGTCGGATTTGAGAAATAAATTTGCAAGAGTTTCGGCTCAAAGAGGCGAAATCCGATCTGGAAACAGAAGTTTTCCGAATCGGATTTGGCTCAAAATACTTGGATGCGGAAAACAGCTTTTCCGATTCGGAAAATACAATTTTCCGATTCGGAAAAGTTTGGGTTCGGAAAATAGGCTAGAATTCGGAAAAGTGACTTCTCAGAAGCAAAACCCCAAATCAGAGGCTCGTTTTCCGATTCGGAAAACATGTTTTCCGATTCGGAGAAGGAGGATTCTCCGATTCGAAGAAAGTACAAATTCCGAGTCGGAAAATTTGAGCTGAAATTTCAGCTCTCGTATTCCGATTCGGAAAACCTGTACAGAGTCTCCGAAAAATCACTCAAAATCACTTAAAATCTCTTAAAAAACAAGTGTTAAGAGCCCCAATTTGTAGGAAAACGCTTATAAAACACTAGGGAATCACTTAACACTTAATATCACCCTTTTAAAAACACTTTTTGGATTGAAAACCCAAAAAGTTTTGAAAACCCAAACTTTAAAAACCTTTTAAAACCTTTTGAAAACACAAAGAAAGCCAAGGAATCAACAAGGTATGGCTCTGATACCAATTGTTGTCCCACAAATCAAAGAAAATGAGAAGAAATGGATTGAATCAAGAAAAAGATGATGATGATAAGAGTGAAAGCTTCAATATCTTCAACAATGGAGTTTTTCCCAAAAAGGCAAATATGATTCAATAATGAAAACCCTAAACATCTCTTACCTTATATAGGTAAGAGGGAAAATACAAGATTGTCAATAATAGCCCTCGAAGTTCCAAACTTCAAACAAGGACATACAAAACAGTAATTGTTCACAACTAACTGAAATATAAACTAGAAAGCTATAAAGATAGTGATTTCTGACTCTTCACAACAAAGAGGTCCTACACCTTGGAACAACAGTCACTTCATAACAAGTTTACTTTTTGTATATTTATGAAGGGCAAAAGCTTTTGGTGTTATTTAGGAGTTCAATACATCTCTTTTATTGATCTGTTTTTTTTCAAAATGTATTTGCAACATTTTATCACGTTTAAGTCTGTGTGATGTTAGATTTGACCCGTACAACTCTTGCTTTTATCCATTATTGTGCTAGACAAAGGATGAGAAGTGGATCTGAACTCATTATCACTTTTAATACCCATCCATGATTTGCACTTGATATGGGATTGATCAAGTACATCTCGTCCTAATTTGCATCCAACGGTTTGATAAACACTTCTTAGGCTAACTCCACTTCTCACCATAACCCAACCATATCGTGTTAACGAGTAAGTGATCGTGCTTAGAGATGTTTATCAAGCCCTCTTAGGGACTGTTTGGTTGGTTTTCCATTAAGTCTTGTTTTTTTTAACGGCATTTTAACTCACACACACGTTCCCGGGGTATCTGGATCCATACGGGCACCGACTAATCCCCCGCGCCCATGAGCCGACCCGAAGGGTCAACCAATGGACTCGCCTCTGAACCGACCCGAAGACTGGTTAAGAGCTGGATACCGCAGAAGAGGTCTATAAGGCCTTTGGCCTTTTTTGTACCGAGCGGGGCTCGAACCCGCGCCAACCTATCTTTCAAGGCAAGCGCAAGGATATTACCTACCACCGCTGGACTAGACATTCATTGGTTTTCCATTAAGTCTTGTATGAATAAAGTTGTTTGTATGGATTAATCTGCCTGTATAGATTGGATGATTTTGTTTGGGATGGTTTTTTCATAGATGGAAAGAGTGTTTTGAATAGGAACAAATGGGTTTGGACAAAACTTGGCTTTCTGCATAAAGCTCCCTCTTAAAGTTTATTGAATAAGCCACTTTCTATATCATTAAGCCACTGCCAAACTGTCATGTATAGCTGACTGAATAACCCACGAGTCCTATTAAGCTCATTAAGCTACTAACAAACAGACCCTTACTGGGCCATGAGGCTGATAGAGAGATGCTAACCTGGTAAGCTAAGAGAGGTACTCGATTAATAATTGAGATTGGATTCTTACCTAGCTAACGCTTATCCAATTTGTATTGGTAATGACACACTAACCTAGTGCTAAAGTACCTTGGTATGATAACAAATTTAGGGTGCGCTTGATTTTGGAAAATTTTCCAGTTTTCTAAATTTTTTAAAGAAAATGAAAAATTTAGAAAACGCACTTGATTCATTTAGTTTTCGAAGTTTTCCAAGAAAATGAAATTTTTCTGTTTTCTAATTTCTATGTAAATTAAAAACTGATTTTATTAGTTTTTCAAAACTTTCTAAACGCGTTTTCTAGTTTTCTAAAATGAAAAAAGAAAACTTCATCATTTCAACCAAACGCGTTTTTCAAAATTTTCATGGAAAATGAAAACTCAACTCCATTTGTGAAAGCGTTTTCTGAGAATAAATGATTTTCCACAACCAAACGCACCCGAAAATGGAGTTGAGTTTTATACCCGAAAATATAAAAACGCGTCCACATACATGTTTAGGCAAAAAATCTTGTAACCGACTCACCGGACGACGACATGTGGCAACACAGTTACTCTTTTATCATATATAGATATAGAGTATATAAATTGCTACCCCAGTGCACTTTAAAAAAAGAATTAAATATAAAATGATAGATTTAATCTCATTGGTGGGATTTAATAAAATACTAGTGTTGGGCGCGTTTGTTGCACGGTGACGATAATTTTGTTAAAGAAGTATATATAAACCGACTTAAAATGAAACGTAATTCCTCAGTTAATATATATATACATTAACGAAACAAAGTCTTCATCATTGATTTTTATTTTATTTTTGTATTATAATAATAACATTTTGGTTTGTTCTAACTCCAACCATATAGATAACCATTCATCTTCTTTTTATACCTATCATCTTCTTTCAATATATCATATTACCATTAATTTGGATGATGAATATTTCAAGGTCTTATACATCCATATTTATTATATCAAAACTTTGTAATTGACTCAAAATAATAAAATAAAAATGTGAGGCAATTGATAGGAATAATTGAAAATATATAATTATGATTGTTGTGTCCTAATACATATCAAATGCATATATCCCCTACTTATATTCTCACTAAATATTTATATTCACCAAGAAAGTTTTGTGTCATCTGCTTTATAAGATTGTTGAATATTATATAATTTATTTACACACGTTGTAATGCACTTATTTGAAACTTTAGCCAGATACCTCATTGAAACCATTTTTTTCTACCTATGATTGCACGAAAAGAAACTGTAATCACGGTTATTGTGAGCACTTTGTTAACTTTTCATTTGAATTGTCTAAAATTAAATACATTTATTTATGTAAACAAAAAGTTATGTCTTATAGTTTTGATTTTATATTGAAATTAAAGTTTTAAAAATATAATATATATATATATGGTTTGCTTCTATCTTGGATACATATTATCAATATTGAATCGTGTTAAACTTTTAGTTATTATTCATTATAATTATATTTTTATATATTGATTGTAGTAATTTTTTATTTTATGTATTGGTTATAATTATATGTATGCATATTATATATATATATATATATATTGATTTTAGTAAGTATTAGATATATTTATTCTAATTAGTCTTGTAATTGATATAAATGTAATAGGTATTTCACTTTTTTAATGAAAGGATTAATTATAAGAATTTAATTGTATATATATATATATATTGATTTTAAAATAGAAAATAGTTGAAAGTTATATGATAAGTCATTTAATAAATATATTATTTTTCGATTTATATAATATATACACATAAAGTGTTATCTAAATAACAGTGATTAACAGTTTTTCATTAATTATATTAATATATATAATAAGTGTTGTATAAATGATAACCTATATATATATCAGTAATTAATAATTCATAATTGTCATAAATCATATTGAAATATATCATCAGTGTTATGTAAATAATAACTAATGATAAGTTATATTGTATTAAATGTTTATAAGTATCGGATTAGCTCTAATCTCCAACAACAGCTTTTGATAGAGATTTTGAAAAATTTTACTCCAATAGATTCGAGAAGGTGACATAGGAGGTAAATTCTCCAAATCTGGAAAATCGACAAAAAAAAAAATGATTATTTATGAAAGATATTATTGTTCTTCCTGTCAATGGGAGTGCTTGAAATTCAATGTTTAGTATAAAGAAATAGCATATTTATTTATGACATTCGTTAATAATATAACTACTTGTGTAATTTCTAAAATGAAGAATCCAGTTTTCACTTCATCATTTTGGAGAATCTGCTCAAGATGCTCTAAAGACTTTTTTCTCAAATAATGTCATAAAAAGTTAACACGATGTTTTTTTCTAAAGTGTACCAAGAACTTGTTAGAATGACCATTAAGCTACGGGTTTATGACTTATTTGGTAACTAACTATTCGATTTGTACTAATTTTACCATCAAATATTTTTTGTACTCAATATACCATTGAACTCTTTTTTTTGTACTCATAATACCATTATGACCGGTAATAGCCCATTTTTTTCTTATGTGGCAATTAAAATTATTAAAAAATGCTTACGTGGTGCTCCACGTGGATCTAAGGTGTATTTTTGACTTTTTGTACTCATAATACCATTAAACTCTTTTGTTTTGTACTCATAATACCATTGAACTCTTTTGTTCTTCTTTAAGCAACCACCACCACCACTACACCCACCACCACCACCAACCACCACAACCACCACCACCACCAACCACCAAAACACCACCACTACAGCCGACTTCGACCCGTGTTTTGTCCCTCTACGGTTTCGATGCCTGAAACCTTCCTCTACGGATCTGGTCAACATTCCGGCAGGTGGTGGTGGCTGCGTTTTTGGGCAAAGAAAACCCAGATTTGAAACTCGCCGGAGGGTTGTAGTGGTGGTGTTTTGGTGGCGGTGGTGGTGGTGGTTGTGGTGGCGATGGTGGTGGTTGTGGTGGCGGTGGTTGGTGGCGGTGGTGGCTGTAGTGGTGGTGGTGGTTGCTTGACGAAGAACAAAATAGTTCAATGGTATTATGAGTACAGAACAAAAGAGTTCAATGGTATTATGAGTACAAAAAGTCAAAAATACACGTCAGATTAGGGGTGTGCATCGGGCGGGGCGCGCGGGTTCGGGTGGAAAATCAAAAACCCGATCGGGTTTCGGATATAAAAATCAATACCCAAACATTAGGTTTTTGAATTTCGGTTTTTCGGATTCGGATTGGTCGGGTTTCGGGTTTATTTCGGTTGGATTCGGGTATTATTATAATGCAAAAATATTTATAAATTTAATTGTTTGATGGAATCAAAAGTAAGTTTAAAAATATAAAGCATTTCGATCAAGTATATTTGATGATTTTCAAAAGATAATTAGAAAATAAATAATATTTATATTATATTTAAAATATGTATGTATACTATTTCGGGTTTTCGGGCGGGTCGGGTGACCAAAGATCAAACCCAACCCAAACCAAATATCCACATAAAAGTCGGGTTTCGGTTTTTCGGATTTCGGGGTGTTCGGGTGTTGCTTAAACTTCATATTTTCGGTTCAGATTCGGGTTCGGATTTCGGATTATTCGGGTTTTGTACACCCCTACGTCAGATCCACGTGGAGTACCACGTAATATTTTTTTAATAATTTTATTTGCCACGTAAGAAAAAAATGGGCTATTACCGGTCATAATGGTATTATGAGTACAAAAAAAAGAGTTCAATAGTATATTGAGTACACAAAATAGTTTGATGGTATAATAAGTACAAATTTAATAGTTAGTTACCCAAATAAGTCATAAACCCTTAAGCTACTATATAAACTTATTGCAACGCTTTTACGTAGGACATATAATTGTTTAGTTATATAAATATAAGTGTTATAAAACAATGTATTTGCACACTTTAGATTCTTGACATCCTATAAATCTAGTGAACCCAACAACATTGTCCAAATAATTGGATCGAATGATACATAAGTTTAATTTACATATGTAACCATTACAAATTGTGATGGTAAATGAGAATTGAGTTAGCTAATCATGAATTCCATTGAAGATTATCCCGAACGTCTTTTATTTTTTGAACAACAGTCTTAAATGCTCCAACTGTCAAATCCTTCTCGATGTAGTCAATATTAGATGGATCAAATGGACCTTTAACTCGATCAATGCATTTTATAACTGCTCTCGTTGGAAGAATGCTTCTTGTCGGGTCAAAAGAAGTTCCCGAGCTCAAGCTTGATGAGAATCCCTATGATTATGTACAATCCAAAACGTTAGATATAATCACTAAATTTTTTACTAAATTTCTACCAATGAAGAGAATCCACATCGTTTTGTTGACGAGAGATAACTAAATCACGACATGTATTCATACGATTGGTAATGGAAGGTATGAAATTTAAGGACAATATATTTTTGTTCTTTATACAATCGTCCCGAATAAAATAGTCTAAATTAGATAATCTTAAATGCGATAATCTTTCATGAGTATGAAACCTTTTCTTTTTCTTTAATAAATCAATCATAATGTCATAGATTTAATTAACATATTATTTAAGATTATATACGTAAATAACACTCATTTATACATTGGGTTTCCAAATCTAGAAACAATTAGGATATATGTAAGCCAAAAAGATAGCATAAAAGATAATCAAACTAGCTATGTTTTTATTAGATAGTGGTTGATTTTAGAAAATTCAGAACCCATAAACGATGGTTAAAACGCTTTATACTCTGATAAAAAGTAGTATATATACGAGTATTAATACATGGTATACAAGTCATGCACGAAACTTCTTGAAATTTTAAAGATTCAACCTTAGAAACCGACTTAATTATAGACCAACCTTGAAGACAAGAATTTCGACTTCTTCATCATCCACAACTGCTTTAACCAAAAGTGCTTCATTCTTTGCAACTTGACTATAGAATTCCAACATCGCTATCTCTTCGTTGTTTTCATGTTCTTCTTCATCTTCATCATCGTATCTAACTTGCCGTCTAGCCTGACACCGGGTGCTATAACCTTGATGCCTAGGGCTAGCAAGTTTCGAAGTTTTTTCCGGAGTAGAAAACTTTCCGGCCAGGTGTGAAGATTGTGGTGGTGTTGACATTGTGAGAAGTAGGAGGGAAAAGAGTAGGGAAGGATAATGTAGCATACATGAGTGGTGGTGAATCAAGAAGGTATCACACAAATCACTTGATAAGAGGTTCACATGCATGAGATTTGGCTTTACTTGACCCAAAGGGAAAACTTATAACGAATTACATATAAATAATTTCATCCTTTTATTAGTTTAAAATTTTCTTCAAATTCAAGTTATCTACAATTCTATATATTATTATTGGGTACCGATTATCTTTTAAAACTCTATGTTATAATTTAAGGGATTACTTCTTCAAAATGTATCTAACTATCCCCAATATACTATTGTATGTATCAACCTAAAAAAATTCCTTTTGTATATATCAAACTTTATTTTTGAGTCTATTATGTGTATTTTTGATACACACAATAGTACATTGTGGGATAGTTGGATACACATAATAGACTCAAAAATATACATAATAGACTCAAAAATAAAGTTCGATATATACAAAAGCAATTTTTTTAGGTTGATACACACAATAGTATATTGGGGATAGTTGGATACATTTTGAAGCAGTAATCCCTATAATTTAATTTATAGATGTGATTATTTTATAAATGAGCATCTTTAACCGCTTAACTATATTAGAGATTTTAAAATTTTTGAGTTTTTTTGTGCAACGTCTATGTGAAAATATATGCTAAAAAAGATAATATATATTTTTGAAGATATCTCTAAAACTTAGTTAACATTAAGGAGAGATATATTAGTTTATAATTGTTTCGAAGGTTCCACGTAGTTACTTGTGTATTGGTTTGGCACGTGGTTTTTCCGGTTTTGGAGTTTCCACATAAGTTCTTATCTTATTCTTTGTCGTTTATTTTTTTCTATATTTGTCCATTACTTTGGGTTGTGGAGGGAAATATTGAGGCCAATTTCCAAGAGTAAGAATCAAAGTGCATAAACCGCATCGCATTCCGGTGCAAATTATTATGATATAAGCCATATGGTGTGGTTTACGGTTTGGAAAATCTTTAAACCGCATATGCAGGCTCAACCTTAAACCCCGCCAAACCACAAGGGGTTCACCCCTTGCATACATTAGACTTGTTAAAGCTCCATATTTGAACTAAATAAAATCAACTTATTATACGTTCAAATACAAGATAAAGGTTGAAGCTTATTGATAGGGTTATATATAGAGGTGCATAAAAAAATTGAAAAACCGAAAAAGTTAAGCCAAACCACATGTGTGTGTGCATTCTTATTTGAATTTCTATGTATTTTTATTTGAATTTATATTTATAGTATATTGGTAAATGGTAATGGTTGGTATTTATATAATTATTTGTATTGTTTTTATTATATTTATATAATTATATGTATAATTATAAAACTATAAAACTAAACAACTAAAAAAAAGGCCCAAAAGAAAATCAAACTTTTAACCCAAGCCCAAAAGAAGCCCAACCCAAACCCTAGCCGACCGGTTTTTTTGTCTTAATCGGTTATAAACCTAACCTAACCGGTTTGATGTAGTATTCATTTAGAGGTCCAAAACGGTTTTATGTTTGCTCGATTTTTTTTAACCGGTTTTAAAATAACCGGTTAGGTTATTTAACCGGACATGTGCATCTCTAGTTACATATGAGTTGGGTTGACTGGGTTGAAGACATTTGACCAACGTGGCCTAATGTTTGCATTGTTCTAAAAAACTTGCCAAGCAGCTGCCATGATGCGCCATGACTTCAAGGCTTGTGTCTCACGCCATGGCCCTCTACACAGTTCTCTTAATGCGATATTTGATTTTTCTTTATGTTTTTAATGTTTTATTTGTTAATTTTTATATATAAACCTATTTTAACTTGCTTATGTACAAAATATATGCTTATATATATTATATTTTATATGAATTAAAAATTTGACGCCATAAGTTACGCCTTTAAAACGCCATGACGGCTTGGCCTCGCTATTACGATATGCCTCACGTCATTTAGAACCTTACGTACAGGTGGATTAGGTTAGTCGAACTGAAACTTTGTATATCATTTTACAATCTAGCTAACCAATTATGTTTAACAAAAGTAAAATCAAATAAAAACATACAACTAAAAAAGTAAAGTTACACTTGAAATTATGATATAATTTTGAATATAGCTATATATAATTAGGAGTTGGTCTAATACCTAATCTACATCTACAAATATTAATAAAAGATCAGCAATTATATTAAATTTATAGTAACACATAGACATCAGATCTGTTGGATCGAGTTGGATTCAACTAACCCTAACCAACACTTATAATACGAAACTTTTATAACTCGATTAAGTATTGACTCACTTGAAGTTAGGTGTACAACAACACCCCCTTTTACTTTTGAATTTTCTTTTTTAACGATACAATTTTCATTCTTAGACTTAATAGTAAAATTTGATACTCTACATGCACCTGGCAAACGTCTCGTATTGTGTCAAGTTCTTATTGAGTCCAAAGTTAAATCGGTTGAGAATGCTTGGTTCTAACCCGACCCGTTTAATAAACAAGTCAGGTATCTCAATCCTAACCCGACCCGTGTAATAAACGGGTTGATCAGTTTAACTCGTTTAACATTTACAAAATTAATTAAAAATTAAAAAAACGAAAATTCATAAAAAAAATTACCAATCCAAGTTTTATAATTCCAACTTATAAATTCAGACCATATCCATTAATATTAAAAGGTTAAGTACATCGAAATGTATCCAAGTAGTCACTTTTAATCATTTTATGTACTCAACTTATAAACTTACCATTGTATGTACTCAACTTAAAAAATTGTCATTTTTACAGATTCAGTACATTAAATGGATACATAGATTCATAGAATGGTAGTTTAGTACATAGTATGGCAAATTAGCAGGTTCAGTATATACAATGATAAATTTTTAAGCTGAGTACATGCAATAATAAAAAATAAACACTTTGATACATTTTGGGGTACGTAACCCATATTATAAACCCAAATAAAACTTAAAAAATAAAATTGAAATCGAGAAACTCTTAGCAATATGGTCATTGATAGGGTGACTAAGGTTAAAAGACTTGGACTTTCTAGTTTAGAGTTATCGATTTTTCTGCGAACATTGACAGATTCCATTTTATCCAAAAACATTATGCGAACCAAACGCTACCTTAGACTTTAGAGTTTAAAACTTTAATTGTTTGTTATCAATTTTTCTAGCCAAATTGCTCAAAAGGTAAATCGTAAATTAGTAAAAAAGTACAAAAGAAAACTTTATATAAACATATACACACACATACATATAGTGATGGCCAAACGAAACCGAACCGAACCGAACCGATGGGCTAGCCCGAACCCGGCCCGTTGACCAACCCGACCCGGCCCGAACCCCGGTCAAACCCGGGTCTCAGCCCGCGGACCGGAAACCGGTCCGGAACCCGGGCAGAACCCGGCAAACCCGGGTTGAACCCGAAACCCGAACCGGAAACCGGTCCGAATCCGGCCGGAACCCGGGCCGGAAACCGATCTGAGCCCGGCCGGAACCCGAGCCCGACTCAACCCGGGTTTGACCAAACCCGGGTTTGACTTTTACTGTAGCAAACCGGGTTGGTCAACGGCCCGGCCCGGCCCGGCCCGAACCCGGTTTTTGGCCATCACTACATACATACATAGAAGTAGGTTCAAATAAGAACCTTTGCAATTTGTAGGAACAAATATTACTTACATATCTCTATTTAATAAATCCAAGAGTAAATCAATATTAATTTAATTACTTGAAGAGTATTTTAGGAAAGTATTACTTTTGACAATACACTATTGATACATTGATTATATATCTTATTGTAATTTTAAACAAAATATCTTACCAAATTTGATTTTACATCATTTTTTTTTAAGAATTCATATCCATCGTTTCACCCAATTCATATTATGTAAAATCATATGTGATTTTCTAAAATATAAATGTAAAATTATATATGATTTTATACAAATGATATTCATACATTTTAAATATTAAATATATTTAAAAA
The DNA here is from genome assembly GCA_030169165.1 of Centaurea solstitialis. NCBI lineage: Eukaryota > Viridiplantae > Streptophyta > Magnoliopsida > Asterales > Asteraceae > Centaurea > Centaurea solstitialis. Next base: position 75,655 of record JARYMX010000045.1, on the reverse strand, counting down.
ATATAAGATTAAGATCTCACAAATATTTTTACAAAATTCAAACTCTCGTTAATTTTCATGAATTAAAATAAAGTTCAATTGTTTAAACTATTTAAATCTATATCTTTATATCATTTATATATATTAAAGGAAGAACCAAGGAGAATGATGTGGCACTCTCTAAGAGTAGGATTGACATCTAAAAATTTTCTCATTATTTTGAATTTTTTAAATACTAAATAAGTTAAAGACTATTTTACCCTTAAATGAAAATTGTATGTTTCATTATAAGAAGGACTCTTTGATAATTTGACCTATAATTTAATTGACTTTAACTTTCAAATTGTTTAACTTCTTATGTTTCATTATAAGGACTCTTTGAAAATTGTTTGTTTGTTTTTTGTTTCTTCTTTGTAGAATTTACTTTCGTCGATACCGTTGCTCATCCTTCATAAAATTTCGAGGTAAAATAAAACTTCTATTTATTTTATGATTATGTGAGTTATATATTGTTGATGTGTATATATGTGTGTCATTCTCAATTGCTATTATTGCATTTTCTATTAAAAAAAGTTTCATATATTTTTTAAGTTTTATGTATATTACATATTGTTGTTACATAAGTTTTTTTTGGAAGAGGTATCCATGACCACATTGGGCCTAGACTAATCCTCGGCAATTTTGGGCCGAAGCCCGACTGCTAAAGCATGCAGCCCGGGGTTGAAGCCCCCGTACCTCCAGAATGTGTCCCCCAGGGCTCGAACTCGGGTTCACCACTATGTAGTGCCCAAACCTTACCACTAAGCTAACACTCCTTTGGTTGTTGTTACATAAGTTTTTAGTTTCTTATTGGAGTTTGTCCAAATTATTACCTTTATATTTTCTTTCTCATACTTCAAAAAATTGATTATCATATTGGTGATATGATTGTTCTTCCTCCATTCAAAATTTTAATTAATGTTTATGTTTTGTATTTATTTTTCCATTTAAATTTTTAAATAATGTTTATGCTTTGTATAATTGTTCTTATTCCATTGTATATATTATTGTTAATGAGTTTGTAAGTTTTTATTTGAAATTTTTTCATAATTGTTATTTTTGTTTTCCCTCATTCATGTTTTTCATATAATCTTTATGTTGTGTTCGTGCTTTATCTAGGTTTTCATAAATTGGTTCATTTATATTGTCGTCGTTTCTTAAAATTATTTTATATTTTTGTATTGAGAACAAATCATAATACAAAGTGTGATTTATGTGGGGTTTTTATGTTTTTATGGTTTCTTAGTTTGCATTTAATAAGAAAAACCACAAATGAGATGACATTTTGTTAGGCATCCAATCCCAAATTTCTTCTTTTGACCTCTTAAAATTTGCCTTTTTGAATTAGGTTTTCGAAAAATGTTTGTTCGATTAAACTTTTTGTCTTCTTTGTTTACACCTGAATTTTCTTCATTATTTTTCACAGTATTTTAATATTTTTATTCATACATTTAACGTACATATATTCATACTTATATATAATTAACATATTTAAAAACTCATTGTATAAATGAAATTACAATTAATATATAGTTCTATTTATATAACACCTGAATATAATAATACATGTGTATTTTTAATAATAAATAGTTATAATGATTATAATAAATACCGAAGATGACTATAATCATGTCAATATTTCTAATGTTATTGTCTAAGTTATATTATTGACATAACACTTTATATATATATATATATAACTATTTGGAAAATAATATACTTTTAGATAACCAACCATTAGAGTTACAATCATTTTTGTACTACAATATATATATATATATATATATTTTGATGCTTATTATTTTTAAATAAAAATAAATATATTTAAAATTCAAATGAATATAAAGTTGTAAATTAAATATATATATATATATATATATTATGTAAAACCTTAGCAAAGTTCATATAAATACAAATGACGTTAGAATCAATAAAAATGAATAAAACTAAAATCAAATTAAAAACTTATTATTAACCTTTTTCTGATAAATTAAATATTTATTACATTTAATATCAGTAAATATAAGAGTAAATTACATATTTGGTCCCCATGGGTTATAGTATATTGCACTATTAGTCCCTATTTTAAAATAATTATGGAAAATGTCATGTGGTTTACATTATATTGCACCGTTGGTCACTAACCCCAACTCTAAGTAAAATCAATCTGTTAAGCATGGGACCAACAATGCAATATAGTGTAAACCATTGGGACAAATGGTGTAATATATGTAAACCACAAGGACCAACAGTGTAATATAATGTAAACCATAAGAACCTTTTTCATAATTATTTCAAAATAAGGACTAATAATGCAATATAATGTAAACTACATGGATCAAATGTGTAATTTACTCTAAAATTAATATCTACATCTATTTATAGATATCTAAAAGTAAAACCCACAAGAAATGATATGACATCCTAAGACTTAAGAATTTCATATTTCTTGAATCATGGTTGATTTTGTGCACCCCACGTCGATGAAGAAACAAAATATGGACAATGAATTGTAGAAATATAAATGGAGGTTGATACACCGTTAGTCAATCCTTTAAACTCACATTGTTGGTAAAGTTTGACCAATCCGCTTAACTAATAGATTGGGTCATTTTGACCCTTCAGACCAATAGGTTGGTTTATTTTGGCCAACAAAAAGTTTAAAATTAATACCTATTTAAAAGTTGACTTGGTGTATCCCATATTGATGGAGAAACAAAAGATTATGAAAGAATTGTGCATGTATGAATGACTATTGAGACACTTTTATGCAACTCTTGGGGTTGGCTCATTTTGGTAATCCAATACTTTGTTATTAAGTTTGTTTATCTCACACTCAGTCAAATATTTATTAAATTGAACATATTTTTTAAATATTTTCTAGTACCGCGCATCGCGCGGGCCACTCACTAGTTATATATATAAAAGCAAAACCCAAAGAGAATGATGTGGCACAATGAGAGAGCTCCATTACTATTTATCTAATTTCTTAGAATTTTGATTTATTTTTTTACAATGGGTTGGAATTGGTGAAAATATGAAAGGTTAGTGTAATTTTATTTGTCCCACATTGGTAGAAAGATGAAAATTGAAAAGTAAAGATGTGTATTTAAAGGGTGTATTGGTGTTGCTGAAAAATGTGAAATGGTGTTGGTTAATTGTAGCTAAACCCAAGTTAATAGTTAAATAAATAATTAATTTTATTTTTGCTTTTTGTTTTTTTAGACGTGTTTAAGTAACGTTTTGATGATTTTAGTATCAAATATATAAATTAAACAATAATCAACATATAAACCTATTTGTTATAACCTAACATTGGTAATAAATATAAACTTTTTTAAACAATTTAATGATTTTTAATTAAGCAATTAACATATGTACCTTTTTTTATAAGCTAACAATCGTTATATCAATATATCAATATCATTTATATATATTAAAGGAAGAACCAAGGAGAATGATGTGGCACTCTCTAAGACTAGGATTTGCATCTAGAAATTTTCTCATTATTTTGAATTTTTTATATAGAAAATAAGTTAAAGACTATTTTACCCTTAAATGAAAATTGTATGCTTCATTATAAGAAGGACTCTTTGGTAATTTGACTTATAATATAATTGGCTTTAACTTCAAATCTATATATATATATATATATAAAAGCAAGATGTTCGAAGATGATGTGGACACCCTATCTATTGAGTATTAACCTATAGGATTTTTCTCATTGTTTTGAGTTTGTTATATATTAAATAAGTTAAAGACAATTGTACCCCTAAATGAAAATTGTCTCTTTTATTATAAGAAGGCTTCTTTGGTAAATTGACATCCAATTTAATTAGCTTTAACTAACAAACTATTTATCTTCCTAAAGACATTCATTTCACTCTTTTCATCTTTCCATTTATTAATTTTAATATTGTAAAAGACTTTTCTACCCACATATATGGATGTACAATTCATTATCTACAAGGTCATTTTGATAATCACATATTTGCATGTAAGATAACTCCAAATAACTTCATCTTCACCTTCATCATAATTAACTATTCATTAATCTTCATTAATTCATTGGTTAGAGATAATCTTCATGATAAATAGACATTCTTCTACATCATTGTAGTGGGAAATTTGTTCTACATCAAATTCAACTTCATAAATCGATATTCAACATCATATCTATCAAATTCTTCGTCTAAGTTGTGATGTTCTCTTATCCTTAGTCATTTTGGGAATATTATCAATCTCATAAAGTATTTGGTCATGTTCATGGTTTAGTTTTCAATCTCTTACATGCATTGCACAAAACATACAATTATGTTCATGATTTTGGTTTTATTTTCAATTTTGACATTACAACATTCGATTCCCTTAATTTCTATTAAAGGTAAGAACTAACTTTGTTTTACGATTTTGTATTTGAGTTTTTATTTTTATGTTGTAGGTAGAAGTAGACGTTGATTTCACGGTGACTGAAATGCCCATGAAGTAAACCTCAGCTTATTCTTCTCTCATTAAATTTTGCAGGTTTTTTGTACTTCTATTTTGAAATTTAGGGGTTTTTTAATCACAATTTCGTCAGTTTTTATACGTTTTAGGGATTTCTTTTTGCAAGCATTCTTCACCCATTACCAATTCTTGATATGTTCTTTTTAGGTTTTTATAAGCCTTATGTTTTGTTCTATGTTCTATCTTATGGATTTATGGAATGTTTCATCAAAATCTGTTGTTCCAGATTCAAGCTCTAATCAACATGCAAATAGGTAGAGAATGATTTGAAAGCCATATGTCATTGATTCTTGGAGAATTGATTACACACACTAACCACACCAAGAACACACACACTTAAGACCTAACTTTCTCTCAATTCACTCTCAATTCACAATGATACGTATGCATGTTCTAACTACCAAACTAACTCACTTTGGGTATTTATACCCAAACATTAACACCCCTTACACTATAGAACATTTACACATTCTACCCTAAGAAAGTAAAACTATTACAAAGTACATTTAAAGCAAGTAATCAAACAACTAACTTTGACTTTAAACTTTGACTTTGACTTTGCCTTTGTCTTCACTTCGTGCACCAACTTGTGATCTCGGATACAATCCGATTTTGCACCCAACAATCTCCCCCTTTGGATTCGAGATCACAAAAAGAATTAGGCAAACGTCTTCAAGAAAGCATCAACACTTTAATCTTCAACGATAAGCTTCCTTGAACGATAAGCTTCGGTAATAATCTTCACGAATCATCCAATCTTCATGAAGCTTTAACAAACTTTGAACACGAAGCTTTAACGAACGAAGAATCTTCAAACCATCTTCAAACTTCAAACATCTCTTGTCATATCTCGTAATCTTCTCTTTGATTTGACATTTCGGAACCATCTCCCCAAAGTATCTTCAAAAACATTTCTAAACTTTACATTTCTAAACCATCTCCCCCTTTTTGATGAAATATGAAATAATCATCAAAATCTATAGAAATGTATGATCGGATAACTCGTCTCGTAAAGATACACACATGTAAAAGTACCACCATAGATATCAAAACCATCTCACATAACCATCTTCACCTTGTTACTCCAGAATTCCCCTTATTACTCCAAAGAAATACCGTCAATTCCATAAAGTAATCCGAATCTTTTCAAATTCAGATTTAAGTGGGAAAATCCTGAAACAACACATGAATCAGTTATAATGCCTGTGAGAAGCACAAAGCAACTCAGTACAACAAATGCACTATATAAAGAGCTTTAGTGATGATCACTCCCCAGGGCTTCCGTTCAATCATCGCGAACACTAAAAGTATTCCTATGAACGTTCCGACAAAGAAACAAATTCCTTGTGTGTATTTGTGATGAAAAGAAAATAGCATCAAGTGCTTTCATAAGGCTCAAAATGTGAAAACATTTCACGACTCGATGTGTAGAAATGAAGTTCGAAGGCAGGACAGCTTCCTTCTGTTTCAATATCGATTTTCCAAATGAAAACCTGATAGATTATGTGCTGCATCCCCGTGATGAATGAAACATCTCCTTGTTAAGAAGGAAATGAGTAGCTAGTGGGGTAAAAACGAGAGTCGGCATTGGGCTTTGCCTTGTTTCAATATCGGTCACCAAAGAATGTGAACCAATAGATTGTGTGGTTGCCCGGCTTAGAAGTGGTTGGTGCAGAGTATTATGTTTCTTTTAACTCTGTTCTCACACCCTCCAATTCTTTTAAACATCCTCACTTCTAACCAATCTCTCATATAACATTTTTCCGCTCAATCACTATGAGAATAACTCGACCACCTGAGTTATCTCCCCCACACTTTGATGTAGACCCCTCACTCATTTCTCAAGGATAACTTCTTGGGTAGGATTGCCGGTTTTGGAAATCCATAGAAGTTCTGTTAAGCTCACACATCCCATGAAATAAGTTTCCTAAACATGATAGTACAATGATTCATCGGGCGAATCAATGAGCCAATATGAAACATGCTCGAACAAATATATATGTAGAATATAGGAGCATAAAAAATTTCTTCAAACAAGTATATGAATAAGAACATGAATGATATAAACTTGATTGATAAAACTGATTCATCATATGATGTGAGATATACTCTTGAAAAGCTTTGGTGAACACAAAATGAATGAATGATATCTATACGATCAAGATATAGATATAGCAATGAAGAACGTATCTGATCAAATAAACGATGAAGTACAAATAGGAAGATAGCAAGCGAGTGTATTACCACCGAAAAATATGGTCATATAGAGACGTGGTAATAACTAAGTCAAAAGAAGCTAAACCGGTGTGTAGGAATACATGAAAAGTATATGAAAAGATAATACACAAGTATTAATCTTTGGAAACACACGGTTAGAAAATATCCGTCAACTCATCATGATACGAAAACATGAAAAATCACACTTCTAATTCGAAAAATCATTTGAGAATCGAGAAGTGAGTTTGAACATTTAAAAACATTTTTCATACCTGAAAGTTGTTCATCTTTCAAATATGTAAGCATTAAAGCTTATTTGAACTCTCCCCCTAAAATGAATATCACTTTTAAGAACTCCCCCTCAAATGGATAATCTGCAAAACAAAGTAGAAATTGGTATTCATTGAAAATGAATCCTTAGATGTTAGTCAGATAGTATCCAATCCAGAATAATTAAGCAACTCCCCCTTAAATTAAGATCCGTAACAGATTTAAGTAGGAGTAAGCATGCCAAGCTTGCTAACCAAAAAGTTAAAACGCTTTTCATCTAAAGGTTTAGTGAAAAGGTCAGCAAGTTGGTAATCTGTTTGAACAAAGAACATTTCGATATTACCTTTCTCCACATTATCTTTAATAAAATGATACCGGATGTCGATGTGTTTGGTCTTGGAATGCTGAACCGGATTTGACGTTATCGCAATGGCGCTTTCCGAATCACAGTAGATAGGGACTCTCTTCAACTTGTAACCATAGTCTAGTAGTTGTGTCTTCATCCAAAGCACTTGCGAACAACAACTTGCGGCGGCCACATATTCTGCTTCGGCCGTAGAAGTGGAGACGCAATTTTGCTTTTTCGAAGTCCAACTAACAAGTTTATCACCTAAAAACTGACATGATCCAGAAGTGCTTTTCCTATCCAGTTTGCAACCACCATAATCTGAATCTGTAAAAGATATTAGCTCAAAACTAGAATCTTTCGGATACTAAAGGCCCAACTCGGGTGTGCCTTTGAGATATCGTAAGATCCTTTTAACTGCCGCAAGGTGTGACTCTTTAGGATTAGCTTGAAACCTAGCACAAAAACATGTGGCGAACATAATGTCCGGTCTAGTCGCAGTGAGGTACAAAAGAGAACCAATCATGCTTCTGTAAATCTTTTGATCAACGGGTTTACCGGCTAAATCAGGACCCAAAAGATTTCCAGTTGGCATTGGTGTTTTAATTGGAGAACAATCAGTCATACTAAACTTTTTCAACATATCTTTAATATACTTTGACTGATTTATAAAGATGCCTTCAGGGTTTTGTCTGACTTGAATTCCTAAAAAGAAATTCAATTCACCCATCATGCTCATTTCAAACTCTGTCTCCATGATTTTAGAAAATTTTGTACACAACTCTGGATTAGTAGAACCGAAAATAATGTCGTCAACATAAATTTGAACTAAAAGCAAGTCATTACCTTCTTTCTTCAGAAAAAGAGTAGTATCGATCGTACCTCGTTTGAATCCTTTGGATAAGAGATGATTAGTCAGAGTTTCATACCATGCTCTTGGAGCTTGTTTTAAGCCATACAAAGCTTTGTCCAAGATGCATACATGATCGGGAAAATCTGGATCGACGAACCCTTCAGGTTGCTCTATATAGACCTCTTCATGCAAGACTCCATTCAAGAACGCAGATTTGACATCCATTTGAAACACCTTGATGTTCTTGTGAGCCGCATAGGCCAGAAAGATTCGAATTGCCTCGATCCGCGCTACCGGTGCAAAAGTCTCATCGTAGTCAATACCTTCTTGTTGAGAGTAACCTTTAGCAACCAATCGCGCCTTGTTTCTAACAATCACTCCGGATTCATCTTTCTTATTTCTGAAGATCCACTTGGTTTTAATGATTGATTTATCTTGCGGTCTCGGAACCAAGCGATACACTTTGTTTCTTTTGAACTGTAGAAGCTCTTCTTGCATTGCTAAAAGCCAATCAGAATCGTCTAAGGCTTGAGAGACATTCTTTGGTTCAATTCTGCTCAAGAAACTTTTGTATAGGCAGTAATTTGCAGATGCAGATCGCGTTTTAACACCATCATTGACATCACCAATCACATTGTAGAGTGGATGTGCTCTAGTCCATTTCAACTGAGCAGGAAGAATTGCAAGATCATCTAGATTGTTCTGACTATCATTTTCATCAATGATTGCAGGAATCTCTAATTGATCATCGGGGGTTAACTCTGATTGCTCAACACTTGGAACTGGAATGGCCTGATCAGAGTTAGAAGTAGAACAAATATTCTCCGATGGTCCGGAATCATTCACGCTTGAAGGTTCTGGAACATCGTGAATATCAACTCTTAGATTTCTGGATAGAATGAGATCTTCATTATCTGCACAAATATCCAGAAAAGCATCCATAAACAGTAAATCGAGTTCTGAACTAGTTGGATCAGAAATAGAATCAGAAGTCGTAGTAGAAGCTTGACTATGAATTTCGAGTCCTGAACTGCTATGTTCAGAAGTCATTGATACGGTTTCATCAAAGGTCACATAAACGGTTTCCATAACCATCTTGGTTCTTTTGTTGTAGACCCGGAAAGTCTTTGACGTTAGCGAATAACCAAGAAAGTATCCCTCGTCGGCTTTCTTGTCAAACTTACCAAGATTGTCACGGTTGTTAAGAATGTAACACCTACAACCAAAAACATGAAAAAATTTCACATTAGGAACTCTACGGTTGATTATATGATAAGGAGTTTTCTTGAAGCGCTTAGTGATGATGGTTCGATTTTGTGTAAAACAAGCCGTTGAAACAGCTTCAGCCCAAAAGGTTAGAGGTAATCCGGAATAAGCTAGCATCGTTCGTGCCGCTTCCACTAAGGTTCGGTTTCGTCTTTCTACAACACCATTTTGTTGTGGAGTATAAGCACCTGAAAAATTATGAGAAATACCAACAGATGTTAGATAAGCATCTAAAGTAGCATTTTTAAATTCAGTGCCATTATCACTCCTAATCTTTCGAACTGGAAGTTGCAAAAGAACTTGGATCCTCTTGATAAACTTTATGATCAACTCGGGAGCTTCAGATTTCATTCTCAGAAATTCTAGCCACGTGTACCGTGAGTATTCATCAACCATAACCAGAATGTACTTCTTTCCACTAATTGATTGAATTCTCATCGGTCCGCATAAGTCCATGTGGAGCATTTCGAGTGGTGATTGACATGAAGATTCTGTCTTTGACTTGTGAGAACTTCTCTTCATCTTTCCCATTTGACAAGCCGGACATAAAGAATCTCTATCAAATGTCAACTTTGGAAGACCTTTCACCAATCCACCATTAGCTAGTTTGCTAATATCTGAGAAATTCTGATGAGAAAATCTTCTATGCCATAGCCAACTTTCGCCTTTTGTTGCCTTTGAAAACAAACAAACTGGTTTCGACGAATCTATCACCGGAAAGTCAACCACATAGAGATTGTAAAACCTTCTCCCTTCAAAAATCTCAACACCATCAGTATTAATGATAAGACAGTTAATGATGGAAAATAAAACAATGTTATAACCATCACAAAACTGACTTGCACTAAAAAGATTATGACTTAACCCCTCAACATAAAGTACCTTCTTTATGGATACCTTACCATTTGTAAGAATGCCGTAACCTTTGATGACACCAGTCGTCTTATTCCCAAAACTAACTGTTCCTCCTGGTCGTTCCACATAATTGTGCAACAACTCCTTGTAGCCAGTCATATGTCTTGAACAACCGGAATCGACATACCACATATGCCTGGCCTGTAGAAACATGTTAGTTTATCTTGGGAACCCATATCCAAATGGGTCCTTTCTTGTTGGTCTCATACATCTTTAACAAATCAGAAGATGAACCTAAAATCTTACAGTTTATACCAGACTTTGAAATTTGTGCATTCAATAAATCTTTAGGAATCCATTTGCACACAAATTTCACATCAACTGATTTATCTTTTGCTTTTGAAAGATTTTTCTTTTTTAGCACTAAACACTTTAGCACGATGATCAAACGAGTAAGCACGAGATTTATCATGAGAAACACCACTAGATCTTTTCTGTTATCATGACTAGAGTTCAACGAAAAAGAGTTATCACCACATTGAGTACAATGCAAACGTTGCATAGCAAAAAACATCAAGGCAGACTCAAAAGAGTTTTGACACTTATTGAATCTAACATTCAGATTACATTTATTTGCATCATCAACGGATGACTTTTTAACAAAACGCTTTTTCTTCTTTGAATCTTTCTTCTTCCACCCTAGGCCATGTCGTTTAAAACTTTTTAAATCTGTAGAATCAGAAGAACTAGAGTTAATAGGTGTCTTAGGAACTGAACATACATCAGATGAATCTTTTGAAGATGTTTCAAGTGTAGCACAAGAAGTACTTCCTACCTCAAAAGTACTTGCATCAAAATTAATTGAACAAGTTTCAGACTTTAACAAAGTACACGAGGATTTATAATCTTTTGAAATTCCACTATCACTTGAAACATTTACAACATTTGGTTTATCTTGTGTACTCGACTTTGGTTTTTCAAAAACAGCACCAAATTCCACATCTGGTAGTTTGAGTTCTGATTTAAGGATATCTCCTTCAACCATACTATCTAAACTTTTGTACACAAGATATCCATCTTTGTCAATAACAGCATATGTAATTAACTCAGTCACTTCAGGCTTAATACTTTGATCAAAACAAGGTGGAGTTTCTTGAGACTCAAACATGGGGTTTGAAATAAAATTTATCTTTTCTTCCTCAACACCCGCTTCAATATCATCATCATTATCAGAATCAAAACATGGTTTGGTCTCATCAGAATCAGAATCAGACTCATAATCAGTAACACTTTTATTTTCTAAAAGATTATTAACTTGAATAAACTCCGAAAGATTTTCATAATCTGTTTCTTTTTCAAGTTCACTTGTCTTATCTTCAGATTTAGGAGTAGAATCAGTAGTCTTTGACTCATTTTCAATATCGTTACTAAGCTTTTCAGATTCATTTGAAAAAGACTTTACATCTTGAGAATACAAAGAAACACACTGAGTATGAGAAAACTCGGTTTTCTTGTTTTTATAACTTTGAATTTAAATCATCATAATTATTAATCACAAGAGGAAGAGTCAAAAGTTATTCTTCTCTTAGGCTTTGAATCTGAAAAACGATCACTTGAGTCATCAACAACTTATTGGCTTTACTTTTATCAGAAGAATCAGATTAATGAACTACCAGATTTTACAAGGTCTCATTATATTTGGAAAACTTTAAGGTTATCAAATTGATAAAGACCCTTTAGGGGCTTTTCTTTAAAACATCCAATTTTCAGTTAAACCTAACCCCATTTTTCGGATTGTAAAATCTAGTATCCTTTAGATTATTTGTCACAAGCTTAAGCGTCCTGTTGATTCCCTGTCCTCTTTGATATTAAGATCCTCAAATTAGGTTTTATCTTAGCATAAGCCTCTGATCTATCTTGAAAACAAAACTTTCATATTTGAGTCATCATATTTCCGCTATTTTCAGACTTCCAAATTTACTAAAGCACCTCTTGACCAATCTCAGAGATTTGAGATTCTAGTTTTGGCATTCTCTTTCCTAATCTCCGCCTTTTCAAGCTCCACGATCATCATCTAAAGATTTTATATATGATTATAATTTATTAAATTTTTTTTTATAATTTTCATAACTTTTTCATTTTATATAATTTTATATTTTTATTTATTTCTTCTATTTAATTAATAATTTATATCTATTTATAATGATTGTTATTAAATATCTTATAAATTCCTTCGACATTTATTATTATTATAACTCACAATCACAGTATACTGAATTCAATGACCGAGCTCTTTCGGGGAACTAACAATCTTTATCTTCAAGGTCATCAAATTCAGTTTTTAAAAATTTAAAAACTGTTTTCTTCTAAAGAGCAATCATCATTATCATACATATCCGAGTCAGAAAGGAGTTTGACTTACCTCAATTGTTTTCTTCGGTCTGTTTGTGAAGTTGATGGATTCTTCCTTCTTTTTCTTTCCTCTTCCACACTAGCCATGAGATTGTAGTGAACTTTATGTGAAAGAGCAGAATCCTCACATCAACAGAGAGTTATCAATCAATCCACCCAACAATCCTCTTATCCACCGCCAACAAAACCTTTACCTCTTCCCAAATCACGTCATGCGTTTAGCAAATTATAAGCCTTCTTTTGAGTAGTAAATTCAAAATCCGTGACTTCGTGCTGTCTCGTACAATCATTTTTACGAACCAAACATGGCCTGGGTCTTACCACAGATGTACACATAACACTAACACCTGGCTTTCTCATCTCTGTCTGTTGATTGTCTTTTGTTTGTTTTAACAAATCGTATATACTATTTATTTATTCACTATCAATTTATTTTTATGTGATTATTTCTTTATTGTTACTTTCATATAAAGTCCTAGTTATTATTAAAATGAGACTATTTTTATACTGGGAGAGATGGTGCTCGTAATCGTTATGTTTTTTTTATTTTGCGGTACTTTTTTTATTTTAATTTTTTTATTTTTTCTTTTCTTTTATTTCTAAATATTATTTTGTTTTTTTTAGTATTCTTTTTTTATTTTTGTTTTGTTTTTTTTTCTTATTGTTGTCTTTATTATTCTTTGATTTTCTTCTTATTTTCAGTTCTTATTTTAAAGATTGTATCATCTATTATTTAATTTAATTTTATTTTTATTGTTTTTTCTAGCTTATTCTCATAAATTCTTCCCTCCGGCCTTCTCTCATAATCCTTGGCTTGTACTTGTCACTTTTTGTAGTTTATCAAACTTGGGTTTCGTAATAGAACGATCGAAAAAACTACTTCTTCCCATAACGATTTGTGAATAGCACTAGACAAAGAAGAGCAAAGCTTGTCGGCACCTCGCTACAAATCTCAAATCAACATCGGATTCAGAAAACTTTCATCTTCAACAGATTTCCGGAATCATAAAAATCAGACAAACACTGTGACTAAGCCTTGGAAAGACTTTTCTTTCTTGACCCACTTGAGCGGAGAAACACTCTTAACAACCTTTTCAGTCAAAATCAGTCCAAATAAGAATCTAGATATCTCATATGCTTAACCTTCATCACAATAACTTTGAAACCATTCACTTCATGTTGCCAAGAATGGAATACAAGTCATCAAGGTCTTCTACCGCCACTTACTTCTTTGTTCATCTTGAAGATTAACCGAGTAATGATCCCAATTCTGGTATGTGAGCTGCTTCAAGAACTGAAGTTTATTCTCAAAGTAGACTTTTGCATCCGCATTTCTCTCAAATCATTCAGATGACTGTTGAACCTACCTAGAGTAAGAAAACGCAGCTAGAAGCGCCTTGCAAGTGTTTCTCCCTCTAAAGCCTCAGAAAGAACCCATCAATAATGCTCCGAATCGCTTGGTTAAGGCTTTTGGCTTGAATGGGGGGGAGCGAGGGGGTTGTGGTGGACGGAGCTGGAGAGGGGGGCTGTGAGGGGAGGCTGAGTGGAGGAAGGTGTGTGAGGTGAGGGGGGGGGTGGGGGGGCCACGTCGAGGGGGGGGCGTGTGGAGGGGGGGGGAAGCGGCGGGGGGGGGGGTGCGGGCGCTGTGCGGGGCGGGGGGGCGAGTGGGTTGCGAAGAGGGGGAGGGTGCTGGGGCTGAGGGAGGCTGAGGAGGGGGGCGGGCGAGCGGGCTGGGGGGGAAGTGGCATATTAAGCTTTGTGGGGGGGCGGAGCGGTGGATTGAGGCGGAGGGGGGGGTGGAGGTGTGCAGGTTGAGGGTCGAAACCCGACTTAGGCTGGCCGCCGAATCGGGGGGGGGGGAGAGGGAGGGGGGGCGGGGGAGGAGGGGGGCTATGGGAGCGGGGGGGGGGAGGGCGGGTTGGTGGGACGGGGGGGTGGGTGACTGCGGGGAGGGCGGGGCGAACGGGGGGAGGGCAAAAAAGGGGGGGGGGGAGGAGCAGAGGGAGCGCCGGGGGGGGAGGGGGGGGGGGGAAGGAGGGTGGGGGGAGGTAGTGAACGGGGGGGGGGGGGGGGGGGAGGGCGGGGGGGGAGGTGGAACCATCCGTTCTTCAAGGGATTTGGGGTGGGAGGGAGGTGGGGGGGGGGGGGGGAGAGGGGGCGGCGGGGGGGGGGCGGGAGGGGGGGGGGGGGTGGGCGGGGGGGGGGCGGGGGGCGGGGGGGAGGGGCGGGCGGGCGGGGGGGGCGGGGGAGGTGGGGGGTGGGTCAGATGGCAGCAATAGGGGTGGGGGGGGGGGGAGGGGTCTGGGATGTCTGGGTGGAGACGACAGGAGGGCGCGAGCGCCCACATGGGGGGCGAGGGGGGGTGACGGAAGGTGGATTGATCACTTCCGTCCCTTTGCGAAAAAACTGTTTCCTGCTTCTTCTTCCCTCTACGATTAATACTCCACCATCCCAACCAACAACTACTCTTTTCGACAATTAGTTCTACTATCAACACGATTAAACCAAATCGTTACGGGAATGGCCATATCGATGAGCTAAAGTAAGAGCTTTGTCCTCATCAAGTTCAGTCTAATCCTTCTTCGAGCTCATTGAAAATCCGAGCAAAGAGTTTTGAACACTCGACCTTGGTATCAAATAGCAGGAGATAGTGGTCAGTCTCGGGGGTGCCCGGAATATCAACTGTACGGCTTGATCGGCCACCTCTTGGAAATCTCTCACCAAGATGTCTTGTCGATGTTGTTAAGAACCGAATCATTCGACTCACACTATCCACACCAATTGGAGTATTCCCAATAGTGAAGAACCGGAGGTTTAGACTTTGCAACCCATGCTTAAATAAACTCTAAAAGACATATCTTCACAACAGAACGTTGAATAAGATCGGTTACAATTCACTGAAACTGGAAGATTTCATTCATTCTTCCTCCGAACTTCTGAGGTATACAAATCTGAGAGATCTGTTGGCAAATCAGAACACTTCTTTTGTAAAAATCAACGTAAACGGTTAGTGACAAAAGTCCAAAAAGTCAACAGAAAAGTCAACCGTGAATATTGAAATCCGAGAAAAAATATTTTTCAAAAATTTGAAAGTTGATCTTTTGACCGCGAGAAATATTGAAAGCTTAAGTTTAAAATAAACAAAATACAGACCCCCGTAAATCACCAAAATCTCGGAAACACCGAGCGTGCATTTTTCGGGAAAAAATGACCTTAAAAAAATGACTGAAACTTTTTTCACCGAAGAATCAGATACTAAGTCACAAAAAAGATTATACGTGAAAAAAAAACCCCGAAAAAAAACACTTCCAGACATTTTTTTTTATTTTTTGCTTAAACTAATCCGATATCGGAAAACAACATTTTCCCCCCCGATTCGGAAAAATGAAAATTCCGAATCGTAATATAGTGTTTTCCGAATCGGATTAGTTTAAGCAAAAAAAAAAAAAGACTGGAAGTGTTATTTCGGCGTTTTTTTCAAGTAACCTTTTTTAGACTTCATATCTGATTCTACGTGAAAAAGTTCATCATTTTATGGTCATTTTTTCCCGAAAAATGCCGTTTTTCCGAGATTTGTGATTTCCGGAGTTGTATTTTTGAACTAAGATTCAATTTCGCGGCTCAAAATCCAACGTTCAAATTTTGAAAAATATTTATTTCTCGGGATTTTCACTATTCACCGTTGACTTATCTGTTGACTTTTGACTTTTGTCACTAACCTTTATCGTTGATCAAAAGAAGTGTTCAGATTAGCCACATATTCTCAGATTTGTCGACCTCCAGAAGTTCGAAGAAAATCTACCGTTTCATGAATTACCGATTCAATTCAAGTTCTGTGAAAGATGTCCTAGAGATTTATTAAGCATGAGGATTCAAATCTAAACCTCCGGTTCTCAATTGGAGAATATCCTCAATTGCGTGTGAGGATGATTCGGTTTCTTAACAACATCGACAAGACACTCAAGGTGAGCATCCAAGAAGGGTCCGATCAAGCCGCTACAATTGATATTCCAGTCACCCCCGAGACTGCCACGTACTCCTGCAATTGAACCAAGACGAGTGTTTCAAACCCTTTCGGCATTACAATGAGCTCGATAGAAGATTAAGCTGAACTTGATGACAAAGCTCTTACTTTACCTCACGATGCCTATTCCGAACGATTTGGTTTAATCGGTTGATAGTAGAAATACTGCGAAAAGAGTTTGGGATGAGTGGAGAAAACAATATTCAAGGGACGGAGAGAACAATCCAAGCCTAGCAAAACCAAGCAATCGTAGCTTATGAAGGGTTTAAAGGCTTTAGAGGGAGAAACCCTTGCAGATTCCTTATAGTCCGGTTCAACATCATTCTGAATGATTTGAGGAGAAAAGGGATGCAAAAGTCTACTTCGGAGATAACTTCAAGTTCTTAGAAGAATCTCAATCCCGAATGGGATCATTACTCGGTTAATCTTCAAATGAACAAGAATATGCGAGAAGAAGACATGCATGACTTGTATTCCATTCTTAGTCAACATGAAGGTGAAAGTCCAAAGATATTGTGATGAAGTCAAAAGAGTATCTCTGATTCTTTGGCTCTTTGACTGAAAAGAGTATGAGGTGTTCTCTCCAGTGGTTCAAAGAAGACAATCATAATGCTAGATTTAATTAACAATTATTTAAGTTTAAAAACGTAAATAAACACTCTTTTTATACATTGGGTTTCCAAATCAGAAACATTGGATATATTAAGCCAAAAAGATAGCATAAAAGATAATCAAACTCATTTTTTTTATTAATAGTGGTTGTTTTGAAAATTCAGAACCTAAACGAGGTTAAAACTTTTTATACTCTGTAAAATAGTAATATAGAGTTTAAAAACATGTTACAAGTCATGCCGAAATTTCTTGAAATTTAAAGATTCAACCCTTAAAAACCGATTTAATTTAAAGACCAACCTTGAAACAAGAATTTCGATTTTCTTCTACCACAATGCTTAACCAAAAGTGCTTCTTTTTTGCAACTTGACTTAGAATTCCAACATCGCTATCTCTTCGTTGTTTTCATGTTTTTTATCTTCACATTATTAAATTTTGCCGTCTAGCTCCCGGGTGCAAAACCTTGATCCCAGGGCTAGCAAGTTTCAAAGTTTTTCCCCGGTAGAAAACTTTCCGGCAGGTGTGAAGATTGTGGTGGTGTTGAATTGTGAGAAGTAGGAGGGAAAAGAGTGGGGGAAGGAAAATGTGCATACATGAGTGGTGGGAATCAAGAAGGTATACCCAAATACTTGATAAGGGGTTCACATGCATGAGATTTGGCTTACTTGCCCCAAAAGGGGAAAAAAATTAAAACAAATTTAATAAAAATAATTTCATCCTTTATTTTTTAAAAATTTTTCTTCAAATTCAAGTTATTACAATTTATATATTATTATTGGGTACCGTTATCTTTTAAAACCTAGTTAAAATTTAAGGGATTATCTTCAAAAGTATTAATATCCCCAATTCTATTTTGTATAACCTAAAAAAAATTCCTTTTGTATATTCAAACTTTATTTTTTAGTTATTATGTGTATTTTTGATACCCCCAAAAAGTACATTTTGGGATAGTTGGATACCATAATAGCTCAAAAAAATTCATAATACTCAAAAAAAAAGTTCGAATATACAAAAGCAATTTTTTAGGTTGATACACACAATGTTATTGGGGGTAGTTTGGAACTTTTGAAGCATATCCCTATAATTTAATTTATAGTGTGATTAAATTTTTTAAATGGAAAACTTTAACCCCCTTAACTATATTAGAGATTTTAAAATTTTGAGTTTTTTTTTTGCAACTTATGTAAAAAATATATGCAAAAAAAGATAATTATATTTTTGAAGTTTTCTCTAAAACTTAGTTAACATTAAGGAGAGTATTTGTTTTAATTGTTTCAAAGGTTACAATTATTGTGTTTTGGTTTGGCACGGGTTTTTTTTCCCGGTTTTGGATTTTCCCACAAATTCTTATCTTATTTTTTTGGTTTATTTTTTTCTATATTGCCCATTACTTTGGGTTGGGGGGGAATATTGGGGCCAATTTCCAGAGTAAGAATCAAAAGTGCATAAACCGCACGCTTCGGTGCAAATTATTATGATATAAGCCATTGGGGGGTTTAGGGTTTTGGAAAATCTTTAAAACCCGCTTGCAGGCTAACCCTTAAAACCCCCCCCAAACCAAAAGGGGTTCACCCCTTGATAATTAGACTTGTTAAAGCTCCTATTTGAACTAAAAAAATTTTAAACTTATTATAGTTCAAATCAAGAAAAAGGTTAAGTTTTGATAGGGTTATATATGAGGTGCTTTAAAAAAATTGAAAAACCGAAAAATTTAAGCCCAAACCCCCCCCCTGTTTGTTGCATTCTTATTTGAATTTCTATGTATTTTTATTTTAAATTTTAATTTATAGTATTTTGTAATGGTAATGGTTGGGATTTTAATTATTTGTATTGTTTTTTTTTATTTTATATAAATTTTAGAAAATTATAAAAACTATAAAAATAAAAAACTAAAAAAAAGGCCAAAAAAAAATCAAAATTTTAAACCCCAAACCCCAAAAAAACCCAAACCCAAACCCTAGCCGCCCGGGTTTTTTTTTCTTAAACGGTTTAAACCAACCTAACCCGGTTTTATGTAGTATTCATTTGAGGTCCAAAACGGTTTTATTTTTCTCGATTTTTTTTAACCTTTTAAAAAAACCCGGGTTTGGTTATTTAACCCCGGCATGTGCATCTCTATTTAAAAGATTGGGTTGACGGGTTGAAGACATTTACCCAAAGTGGCCTAATTTTGCATTTTTCAAAAAACTGCCAGCAGCTGCCTGAGCGCCTGACTTAAGGCTTTTTGTTCCCCGCCTGGCCCTCTCCAGTTTCTTAATCGATATTTGATTTTTTTTTTATTTTTTTTAATGTTTATTTTTAATTTTTTTATTAACCTATTTTTAACTTGCTTATGTAAAAATATAGCTTAAAATTATTATATTTTATATAAATTTAAAAATTTGACGCCATAAGTTCCCTTTTTTAAAACGCCATGACGGTTGGCCTCGCTTTTACGATGCCCCGTCATTTAGAACCTTCGTACAGGTGGATTGGGTTAGTCAACTGAAACTTTGTATATCTTTTTCAATCTAGCAAACCCAATTTTTTTAAAACAAAAGTAAAATCAAAAAAAAACATAAAACTAAAAAGTAAAGTTACACTTGAAATTTGATATAATTTTGAATATAGCTTATATAATTAGGGTTGGTTAAACCTTTAATCTACATCTAAAAATATTATAAAAGATCAAAAATTAATTAAATTTATAGTAACACATAGACATCAATTGTTGGATGATTTTGGTTTAACTACCCAAACCCAACCTTATAAACGAAACTTTTATAATGATTAAATATTGACTCACTTTTAGTTAGGTGACAACAAACCCCCCTTTTTCTTTTGAATTTTTTTTTTTAAAAGATACAATTTTTTTCTTAACTTAATAGTAAAAAAGATACTCTACATGCACCCGGCAAACGTTCGTTTTTTCAAATTCTTATTAGTCCAAAGTTAAATCGGTTTAAATGCTTGGTTTTAACCCCACCCGTTTAATAAACAGTCAGGTACTCAATCTAAACCCCACCCCGGAATAAACGGGTTGATTTTTAACTGTTTAACATTTACAAAATTAATTAAAAATTAAAAAAACGAAAAAATTCAAAAAAAAAAACCAATCCAAGTTTTATAATTCCAACTTTTAAATTTAGACCATATCCATTAAAATTAAAAGGTAAGTACATCGAAATGATCCAAGTAGTCACTTTTTAAACATTTTTTGTACCAACTTATAAACTTACCATGTATGTACTCAACTTAAAAAAATTGTCATTTTTTACAGATTCGTACATTAAAATGGTACATAGATTCATAAATGGTAGTTTGTACATAGTATGGAAAATTTTAGCAGGTTCGTATATACAATGATAAATTTTTTTAAGTGGTACATGCATAATAAAAAATAAACACTTTGATACATTTGGGGTACGAAACCCCATTAAAAACCCCAAAAAAAACTTAAAAAAAAAAATTGAAATCGAGAACTCTTGCAATTGGTCATTGTGGGGTGACTAAGGTTAAAAGATTTGGATTTATTTAATTTCGTTTTTCTTGCAAACATTGACAATTCCATTTTATAAAAAAAACATTAGCGAACCCAAACGCTACCTTAGATTTAGTTTTTTAAAATTTTTTTTTTGTTATCTTTTTTCTAGCCAAATTGCTAAAAAGGGAAAAATCGTAAAATTAGTAAAAAGTACAAAAAAAAACTTTATATAAACAATACACAACATACATATAGTGAGGCCCCCAAAAGAAACCGAACCCAAACCCAACCCTGGGCTAGCCCAACCCGGCCCCCTTTTACCAACCCGACCCCCCGAAACCCCGGTCAAAAACCCCGGGGCTCAGCCCGGGACCGGAAAACCCCGGGCCGGAACCCGGGGAGAACCCCGGGAAACCCGGGTTGAACCCGAAACCGAAACCCGGAAACGGTCCGAAAACCGGCCGGGAACCCGGGCCGGAAACCGATCTAGCCCCCGGGCCCGGAACCCGAGCCCGACTCAACCCCGGGGGTTGACCAAAACCCCGGGTTTTTTTTTTACTGTAGCAAACCCCGGGTGGTCAAGGGCCGGGGCCCGCCCCCGGGCCCCAAAAATTTTTTTGGCCCCTCATACTACTCATAGAAGTAGGGGGCAAATAAAAACCTTTGCATTTGTAGGGAAAAATATTACTTACATATCTTATTTAATTTAAATCCAAGAGTAAATCAATTTTTTTAATTACTTGAGGTATTTTAGGGAAAGTATTACTTTGACAATACACTATTGATACATTGATTATATATCTTATTGAAAATTTTAAACAAAATATCTTACCAAATTTGATTTTACTCATTTTTTTTTAAAAATTTTCATATCCATCGTTTCCCCCAATTTCATATTATGTAAAATCATATTAAATTTTCCCTAAAATATAAATTTTAAAATTATAATGATTTTTATAAAAAATTTGTTTATTCAAACTTTTTAAATTTTTTTAAAAATATTTTTAAAAAATTTATAAGATTAAGATCTCCCAAAATTTTTTTTAAAAAATTCAAACTCTCGTTAATTTTCATGAATTAAAATAAAGTTCAATTGTTTAAAACTAAAAAATCTATTCTTTATATCTTTTATAAAATATTAAAGGAAGAACCAAAGGAGAATGATTGGCACTCTCAAAGAGTGGATTGACATCTAAAAATTTTTCATTTTTTTTGTTTTTTTTAAATACTAAATAATTTAAAAGGGAACTTTTTATTTTTAAAATGAAAATTGTATTTTTCCCATTATAAAAGGACTCTTTGATAATTTGACCTATAATTTTAATTTACTTTTTAAATTTCAAAATTGTTTAACTTTTTTATGTTTTTTTATAAGGACTCTTTGAAAATTGTTTGTTTTTTTTTTGTTTCTTCTTTGTAGAATTTCTTTTTTTCGATTTCCGTTGCTCCTTTCCCTTAAAAATTTTTGAGGTTTAAAAAAAAACTTCTTTTTTTTATGATTATGTGAGTTATATTTGTTGATGTGTATATAGGGTGTCCCTTCTCAATTGCTATTATTGCCTTTTTTTATTAAAAAAAAAATTTCAAAAATTTTTTAAGTTTTTTGTAAAAATTTCATATTTTTTGTTACATAAGTTTTTTTTTGGGAAAAGGTATTTCCCTGACCAAATTTGGGGGCCCAGACTAATTTTCCCCGGCCCAAATTTTTGGGCCCAACCCATGCAAAAACTGCAGCCCGGGGGTTTTAAGCCCCCCCTACCCCAGAATTTTGTCCCCCCGGGCTCGAACTCCCCGGGGTTTTTCCCCCTATTTATTGCCCCAAAACCCTTTCCACTAATAACACCCCTTTTGGTTTTTTGTTTAAAAAATTTTTATTTTTGGATTTCCAAATTTTCCTTTAATTTTTTTCAAAAAAAAAATTGATTAATATTTTGTTTCCCTAAATTTTAATTAATTTATTTTAGTAAAATTATATTTTAATTAAATTTTTAAAAAGGATTTTTTTAAATGTTTTTTCCAATAATTATTTTAAATTTTTTTTTAATTTCAAATTAATTTTTTTTTTCCTCATTATTTTTTTATAAATTATGTTTTTTTTTATCAGTTTTATAAAAGGTTTTATTTTTAACCTAATTTTATTTAATTTTTTGAGAAACACATTTAGAAATTTATTTTGTGGTTTAATTTTTTTTTTAAAGAAAAACAAATTAGATGCTTTTTTTAAAAAATTTTTTTACTTTTTAAAATCCTTTTTAATTGGTTAAAAATGTTTTAAAACTTTTTGTTTTTTTAACCCAGGTTTTTTCTTTTTTTACAGATTTAATTTTTTTTAATAATTTTAAAAAACTTAAACTTTATAAATTCTATTTAAAATATGTATAAATATTAATTATATTTTTTATTAAAGAAAAAAAAAGTTATTTTATTAAAAAAGGGAAAAAATTTATAAAAAACCAAAACTAATATCTTTTTAAGTTTTTGGTAAAATTATTTACATGTATAATATATTTTAACTAGGGAAAAAATAAACTTTTTAAAAACCTTAAAACAAAAAATCTTTGGTATAAAAATTATATTTTTAATGCTAATAATTTTTAAAAAAAATATATTTAAAATTAAGAATATAATTTGAAATTAAATATGGAATAGATATTTGAAACCTTAGCAAAGTTTTTAAAAAATACAAAGGAAATTAAATCTAGAAAAAACAAAAATAAAACCTTATTACCTTTTCTGCTAATTATAAAATTTAATGAATTTAAATTAAAGAATTCCCTTTTGGTCCCCGGTTAATTTTTAATTTAAACCATAAAATTTAAAAGAGGGATTTTTAATGGCCTGCTACCAACCAATCAAAAAAAAATTTAAAACCGGGACAAAAAAGGGAAATTGGAAAAGGGAAATTAAAAACCCAAAGGAAAATGTAAAAAATTAACCAAAGAACTTTCAAATTATTTAATAAGAGAACTATTGCAATTAAGTTAAACTACATTAAAATTTTAATCTAAATAAAAATTTTTATAGAAAAAGATTACAACTAGATTTAAATAAATTTACTGAATTTTGATTTCACCAGGGAAAAAAACCCCAAATAGGACCTTAAAGGGGGGGTAGAAAATAATACCCCTTTTAAATCTTTAAAAAATTTTTAAAGTTTAAATTTAACTAATTTGATTTTGACCCTAAAAAAAAAGTTGGTTTTTGCCAAAATTTAAAATTTTTTAATAATTTATTGGTGTTCCAAGTTATAAAAATAAAAGTTAAAAATTTATTTAATCCAAAAAAATTTTAAATAATTTGGGGTTTTCATTATTAATCCAATATTTTTTTTATTCCAATACCAAATTTATTAAATTAATTTAAAGGTCTCAGAACCTTGCGGGAACTAGGATATATATAAAACCAAAAAGTTCCAAAAAATAAATATATTAATTTTTTTTAAATTTTGATACTTATTTTTACAATTTGAATTTGTAAAATATGTTATGAAATTATTTTCAATTCAAGGAAAGAAATTGTTAAAATGTTATTTAAGGGTTAGGTGTGCAAAAATTAAACTTTTTGGAAATTCAACCAATTATTTAAATAAAATAATTAATTTTATTTTTGCTTTTTGTTTTTTTAGACGTGTTTTAAGTAACGTTTTTGAGATTTTAGTATCAAATATATAAATTAAACAATATCAACATATAAACCTATTGTTATAAACCTAACATTGGTAAAAATATAACCATTATTTTAAACAATTTAAGGATTTTTAATTAAGCAATTAACCTATGTACCTTTTTTATAACTAACAATCGTTAATAAATCAATAATATCAAATATCATTTATAAATTAAAGGAAGAACCAAGGAAATGAAATGTGGCACGCTCTAAGACTAGGATTTGCATCTAGAAATTTTCTCATTATTTGAATTTTTATATAGAAAATTAGATTTAAAGCCTATTTTACCCTTAACTGATGAGAACATCTTGGATGCTTCATGTAATAAAAGGACACTTTGGTAATTTGACTTAGAATATAATTGGCTTTAACTTCAAATCTATATATATATATATATATAAAAGCAAGATTTTCGACCGAGATGTTGTGGACACCCACTATTGAGTAATTAACCTATAGATTTTTCTCTTGTTTTGAGTTTGTTATATATTCAAATATGTTAAAGACAATTGTACCCCTCAAATGAAAATTGTCTCTTTTATTATAAGAAGCTTCTTTGGTAACTTGACATCCAATTTAATTAGCTTTAACTAACAAACTATTTATCTCCTAAAGACATTCCATTACACTTTCTTTCATCTTTCCATTTATTAATTATTAATATTGTAAAAGACTTTTCTACCCACATATATGATGTACAACTTCAATTACTAACAAGACCACTTTGATAATCACATATTTTGCATGTAAGATAACTCCAAATTACTTCATCTTCACCTATCATCATAATTAACTATTCATTAACTTCATTAATTCATTTGGTTTGAAGATAATCTTCATGATAAAGAGACATTCTTCTACATCATTGTATGGGGGAAAATGTGTTCTACATCAAAATTCAACTTCATAAATCGATATTCAACAACATATCTAATCAAATTCTTCGTCTAAGTTGTGGATGTTCGCTTATCCTTAGTCATTTTTGGAATATTATCAATCTCATCAGTATTTGGTCATGTTCATGGGTTAGTATTTCCATCTCTTACATGCAATTGCACTAAACATACAATTATGTTCATGAATTTGGTTTTTAATTTTCAATTTAAACATTACAAACATTCGATCCCTTAATTTCTATTAAAGGTAAGAACTAACTTTGTTTTAACGATTTTGTATTTGAGTTTTTATTTTTATGTGTAGTAGACAGTAGAACGTTGATTTCACGGTGACTGAAATGTCCCATGAGAAAACTCAGCTTTATTCTCTCTTCATTAAATTTTGCAGGTTTTTTGAACTTCTATTTTGAAATTTAGGTGTTTTTTAATCACAATTTCGTCAGTTCCTTAATACGTTTTAGGGATTTCATTTTGCTAGCATTCTTTCACCCATTAAACCAATTTCCTTGATATGTTTCTTTTAGGTTTTTTTATAAGCTTAATGTTTTGTTCTAGTGTTCTATCTATGATTTATGAATGTTCATCAAAATCTGTTGTTCCCTAGATTCAAGCTCTAATCAACATGCAAATAGTAGAGAATGATTTGAAAGCCATATTCATTGAATATCTTGGAGAATTGATTACACACACTAACCACACACCAAGAACACACACACTTAAGACCTAACTTTCTCTCAATTCACTCCAATTCACATGCGATACTATGCATTTCTAACTACCAAACTAAACTCACTTTTGGGTATTTATACCCAAACATAACATAACACACACCCTTACACTCAAGAACATTACACATTCACCCTAAGAAAGTAAAACTATTACAAAGTACATTTAAAGCAAGTAATCAAACAACTAACTTTGACTTTGAAACTTGACTTGCTTTTGCCTTTGTCTTCACTTCGTGCACCAACTTGTGATCTCGATACAATCCGATTTTGCACCCAACAATCTGCCCCTTTGGCTTCGAGATCACAAAAGAAGATTAAGCAAACTCTTCATGAAAGCATCAACACTTTAATCTTCAACGATAAGCTTCCCTTGAACGATAAGCTTCTTAATAATCTTCACGAATCACCATCTTCATGAAGCTCTAACAAACTTTGAACACGAAGCTTTAAAACAAAAAAAACGAACGAAGAATGCTTCAAACCATCTTTCAAACTTCCATACATCTCTTGTCATATCTCGTAACTCTTCTCTTTGATTGACATTTCGGAACCATCCCCCAAAGTATCTTCAAAAAACATTCTAACTTTACATTTCTAAACCATCCTCCCCCTTTTTGATGAAATATGAAACATCATGCAAAGATCTATAGACATGTATGATCGATAACTCGTCTCGTTAAAGATGACACACATGTCAAAGTACCACCATAGATATCTATACCATCTCACATAACCATCTTCACCTGTTACTCCATAATTCCCCTTATTACTATACTCCAAAGAAATACCGTCAATTCCATAAAGTAACCGAATCTTTTCAACATTCAGATTTAAGTGGAAAATCCTGAACAACACATGAATCAGTTATAAAGCCTGTGAGAAGCATAGAAAGCAACTCAGTACAACAAATGCCTATATAAAGACCTTTAGTGATGACAACTCCCCAGGGCTTCCGTTCAAACATCGCGACACTAAAAGTATTCCTATGAACGTTCCGACAAAGAAACAGAAATTCCTTGTGTGTATTGTGATTACAAGAAATAGCATCAGTGCTTTCATAAGGCTCCAAATGTGAAAAACATTTTTCACGACTCGATGTGTACGAAATGAAGTTCGAGGCAGGACATCTTCCTTCTGTTTCAATATCGATTTTCCTCCAAATGAAAAACCTGATAGATTATTGCTGGCTATCCCCGTGATGAATGAAACATCTCCTTGTTTAAGAAGAATGAGTAGCTAGTGGGGTTAAAACGAGATCGGCATTGGGCTTGTGCCTGTTTCAATATCGGTCACACCAAAGAATGTGAAACCAATATATTGTGTGGTTGCCCGGAAGTGGTTTAAATCCACAATCAACCATAAATCAAAACACAAGAAAAGCCTTAGCAATGGGGTCCGATCCCCGCCCCCAACGGTTTTCTTTTTCCTATAAAGAACTGAGAAAAAAAAGACATAAAGAACCTTTGGGGCATTGATCCCCAGGCCCGCCCGGAAATGAAAAGAAAACCCTGACTTTTTTAAACCCCCATTGAGGGAGTTGAACAGGGGGGTGGGCGATGGCAGAAATCTGTAAAAACCCCAACTCTGAAGCAAGGAAAGAAGAAAAAAAGATAATGTTTTTGGCTAAAAATGTCAAGTGATCATGGGGAAGGGAGTTCTGTATGTATTTAGTCAGATAGGAGGGGATCTGACAAGTGAAAAGGGAAGAGAAGTAAACTATTTTGTGGTTAACCATATGAGGTGAACTGTACCAGAAGAGAAGGACCTTAACCAAATCTTTCAGAGTCACCTTTGAGGTACCCCTCCCCATACCTGAAAAAAAAAATCAAGAAAAAAGGTCGCACAAAAGGTTTTCTGGTATGAAAATAAGTTTAAAAACAAGTTAATAAAAAAAACCCAAAATTTGCTGAACCCAAATTACTAGTAACATGCCTTAGTTGTGAAATTCAAATAAAAAATTACCCTATTCAAAAAACAAAGTTAAATGCTCCTTTTGCAAAACAAAACTCTTGAAGAAAAAGTCACAAGTTTATACTTATCACGATTACAAAAGACTACATGAGGATGAAAGATGAGTGTAGATGTAAAAAAGTATGAATTTTTTTTGCTAAAAGAATCACTTTTTTTGCGAAAACAAAGATAGGGGATAAATTTTTAAAGAGAGGCCAGACTGATCAAACCCTTTAATGAATAACCCAAAAAGTTCAATTATTATAACCCTAAAGAAGGCATTGGGGTACAAAAGTCCTTGCTATCTAAAGGGCCATATCCCCAAAACTCCTACCATGTATGACCTTCGGTACATGAGTCTTGGATACAAAATTTTTTCATGAAAAAGTTAATCCGAACATTGAAGGGAAAATTTAAAAAAGAAAAAAATAGAAAAAACAAACACTCTATTCCCTTCAATTATTCATCTCTCAAAGCCATTTTCGCAACGCTGGATTCCTTTTTAAGGATTAACCCTAGCTTATGGGGTAGTGAATCAAAGTTCAAACCTTGAAAAATTTACAAAAAATAAAAAAACCTTTTATGAAAAGAGGATTGCTAACTTGAGGTTAGCTTTAGGAGGGAAAAGGGCATGGCCTTAGGAAAAGGACTTGTTCTTGAGTCGAATCAAAAAAATTGAAACTGCTCTCAAATCTAAAAGACCCAAAAGCAAGTCAATCTAATTTGGAACTCGTATAACTAGCATCATCACCTACATTAAATGTTGATGCCCCGGGTTTTTCAGACCACCAAGTACCAACTCAAAACTCTCAATCAATAGTACAAGGCCCCAAAATCTGCACAAACAATTTCATTATGGGTGATTACAACTAGGCACCAAAATAAAGGTACAAATTCTGAGATTGTTGGGTATTGTCCCAAATAGAGGGGGGAGAATGGTAGATCACCGGCAATCAAAACAAGGAAGCGTTACCCCTTCAAACCAATTTTGGAAAAAAAAGGGGAAAGAAAAGTGATTCCCCTGAGCTGAAGTTGCTAGTTCATCCAGAACTAAGAGAGTGTTCCTAAGAAAAAAAATCGTTTTCAAAAACCCAAAATTTTTCCCAAAACCAAAAGGGAAACACTCACACAACTTCACTCCGAAGAAAAAAACTTCTCATACCATTTCAGAAGTCAAAAGTAAAATTCATACTTCTCGAAATGTAAGAGATGTCATTTGAGAAATGGTAGGCAAGAGCAAAGGGGAGTAATCAAAAGAAGGCAATCGTTTCCCCAAATCATTTGCACATAAGCCTAGATTTCAAAAAAAAGATTTTTAGTCATGTACCCCTACTCCCTTTAATTTTCATGTTTGTGAACATTTTTTATGGGATCGTAGTGACTTTTTTTGCCAAAAAATTGTTTTCATTGGTTTTTGTGCAAATTTCCCTTTTTTAATGGTCTTTTGTCCAATTATTTTGGTTCTCAATCATTAAACCCCTATTTCATGCCAAAAAAAAAAAAAATCCAAGCCCAAAAACAGACTCTAAAAAGAGCACAAATGAAACCCAACCTGCTGGTACTAAACCGAAAGGCCCATTCCCCAAAAGGGTACCTAAAAATGTTTGCACTTATTTTCCCGGGGGGGTATGTGTGATTCAAGGACCAGGTTATTCCAAAACCCGACCCCATAATGGAATTCTACTAATTCAGTGACAAATAAGTGAGAATGTTTAGTAATTTCTTGTTTCAATCTTTTTTGAATTCGTCTTTAGGGGGGGAACAATAAAAATTATATTCCCTAATGCAAATTACCGATGCTAACCATTGTTGATATGAGTGTGCATTAGTTAAGGGGAACGTTCCATTTGCATTTTCCCAAAGGGGGGGAACGTTTTTTGCCTCCCCTTGTTCGGGGGGGGGAAATGTGCTGGTATAAAACCCCGATCCCAAGTCACAGGAAGTGCCCAGACCCCCGGGCCTTCCCCCTTCTGGCCTCTGGCCTTTCCCGGAAACCCCCAAAACTAGATTTATAGCTTTTTTAATATTATATTATATCTGTTTTTTTATTTTTTTCTATTCTTTTTTGTTTTGTTTTAAAAAAATTTTTAAAAAAAAAATTTAAAAAATAAAAAAAAATTTTAGTTTTAAAAAAAATTAAAAAAAATATAAAAAAATCAGTTTTAAAATAAAAAAATACCCAAAAATTTTAAAAATAAAAATTAATTTAAAAATAAAAATAATATTTCTCGTTGAAATTTTAAAAAAAAAAAGGAGGAATTTTTTTTTCAACTAAAAAAAATAGTTTAAAAAAAGCTGATTTTTTTTTTTCTTTTTTCTCTTTCTTTCTTTCTCTCTTCCATCGATTTTCCCAAAAAATTCCTTCTTCATCTTATTTTATTTCTTCTTTTCCCCCCTTTTTCTTCTTCTTCTTCGTTTTTTTCTTTTCCCCCAATTTTTTTTCCTTATTTTACGTTTTGGGGTTAGTGTGAAACCCCGGGTTTTGGTTTTCATCCTAAGGGTGTGTGATTTCGAATCCATGCAATCACGGACCGGAACCGGGGCGGAGCCGGGGACCCGGACTAGAAACCGGGTGTTTCTTCCTTCTCACCCAAAACCGAAGTTTTTTTGTTGTGGGTTTTTTTGGTGCTTTAATTGTCTCACTACTTTGACCGGATCTATCCCATCAACGAAATCCAACTCCCGGGGACCGGTCGGTGCCTGACCCAACCAGAATTCCAGGGAACCGGACCGGTCACAGCCACGTACCCGGGAACCCCAAACCCACCCTTCTCGTTTTTCTGTCTTACCAGTGTCCCAACCGGATCTCCTTCCAACCGGACCGGAGGGGTAACCTGACCAGAACGCCGGTGCCCGGCGATGTGGATTTTTGTAAACCAGACCGACCCCAATGAAACAACGAGAAACCCGGGACCTGTTCTTTTTATCTCTTGACCGAATCTGTTCATGACGACCGGATCTGGTGTTCGATTTGTGTTGTTTGTTTGTACCCCCATGTCGACCGGACCGGGACCATAGGTTTAGACCGGTCACCGAAACCACCTTGACCGGATCTTTTATTCAAGCCCGGGAAACCTAGCCGTGACGAAGTATCTTGACCGGATCTGTTGTCGTCGCCGGCGACCGGGACCGGAGCTTTTCCCCGGCGACCAGATCTTCGGACCGAACCTCCCTCGACCCGAGAACCTCCACCGAACCGAAAACTGTGTGTGTGGACTGGCGTTGTAGATTTCTTTGTGACCGGACTGTGGCCGGAGAGCCGGACCGGAACCGTCGACCGAAAACCCGTTATGTCTCGACCGGACCGAAGATCCATTCGGTGGCTATGTATATGCGTTTTTTTTTTTGTTTTTCTTCCCGTTGCCGCCTTCCCTTGTGGTGTGACCGAACCATTGTGTTGGAGGTCGGACCGGACCGGACCGTGCTTCGCCGTCGGCGACCGGCAACCGGCGACCGGAAACCCTCCAGTCGTCTTCTCTCCTTTTTCTTCATTTTTTTTATTGTTGCTGTGTGGTATTTGTTTTTTTTTTTTTCTGATATTGTATTCAAAAGAAAAAAGGGGAAAAAGAAAAAAAAAAAAGGGAAAAGATAATTATTGGCAGTTTTTTTAACCTTTCACACACACACACATGTCACACACGTCAATCACACACGCCAACACACGCTCTCCATACTAGGGGTGAGCATCGGACGGGTTTTTCGGGTTTCGGGGTTTTTCGGGTTTCAGGGGGGAAATGGAGGCCCCGATACCCGAATTTCGGGGGTCGGGGTTTTTCGGGTTTCGGGGATTTCGGGGCGGGTTTTCGGGGAACCCGATTTGATTTTTGACTTTTTCCCCTATTACGCTTTCAAGTTTCAAAGTAAAAATATACATTTAAAAGTAACAAACTAAGATACCAACAAACGAAAAATAACAAATACCGCATTAAAACAACATCTAAAAGTTGAAACTAAATACCAAAAGGACAAAATATCCAAGTCCAAAATACCAAATACCAAATTACCAAATAGTTAGTAGGAAGTATCAAAAGGTTAAAACCAAAATTACCAAAGTACAAAAAAGTACCAATTACCCAATTACTAATATTATACCAAACCAAATAACTCAAAAACTCGTCTTCCAAATCCAAATCTACGGTCTCTTTTGACCCACCGAATCAGGGTAGACTTGGTAGTAGTACCATCTTGAGTAGACGACGGGCCCAATCTTCAAGTTTTTCAACTCTACAAATTTACAACTTAAAAGTGTAAGTACAAGTTGTCCCAAATTTACAACTTAAAAGAATAAAATCTTAAATGACTAATAACTCAAAATAATAATATTTTATATGAATTATAAAGCTGTTACCATCCTCAACTTCTCAAGGTCTTCGTATTTTCTTCAACCGAGACCGGTTCAAAAGGACCCCGCAAACCAATCTTGTGTACACAATAGTTTCTTCCACTATTTTAGGAGTTAGAGAACTCTAAAACTATCCAACACCCTTCCACTTGTTTTCTAAATGTGGATTCCGATGCAACCGTGGAAAATGGGTAGTGCAAGTACATCTCTAGCAAGTCTCAAAAGGGTTCAGAAACCCTTGCACTATTCACTTCCACCATTGTAATATATCAAATCATCATCATCATTTATGAGCGGCTCCTAAGGTATAACTCAAGCTCACTTTGATTGATATTCGTCATCCCACTCTCAAGCTTTTGCTTTTTTAGTTCACTTTTTACCCGTTTTTTTTACCTTTCCAATGGGTTCACTTTTCCGGTTGAGTTTGAGGTTGAGATTGACTTTGAGTTTGAGGAGGCTCGGAATCCGAAGTAGAATATTGAGCCACGTAGTCTTCAAATAATGAGGTAAGCATACTCTTCACCTTGTTGAATATCGCTTTTCCTACATCTTCACCGTAAAGTTGTTTCAATTGGTGTGGCATATATTCCACTTTATCTCTCGGATCAAAGATGCTTGAAAAAAGATCATCATGTTCATCTTCTCCGGATCGCCCCATATTTGTTGAACTTCTCCTTCATTTTTTCACCGACATTTATATATAGAAAAAGAAAACCAACAATTAAGATAAGGTTATGTAAATCAAAATGTAAAAATGTAAATAATAGATTAAATTAAAAAAGGTGTAGTGATGTACCCTTCAGGTTGCATTTGACGAACCCACATTTCCGTAAAAAGCATAACTCAAGTCAGAGATCTCAGATAAGTTGTATTAGAAGTCACATACAGAGAACCTGAAATTCTTATTGTCATCTCATAAAATGACCCTTTGTATCACCACAAAGCTCTCTAAATAAATCCAATCAGAGTTACAAGCAAAGAATCACCCAAGTCGGCCTTGTATGAGGCATCTCGGCTGGATAACTTTCAAAAAGCACTTCGGTAAGGAATGGCATTCCCAAGCATCATGTAGGTCGAGTTCCATCTAGTAGGACATCAAGGCATAGAGAACATTTTTCTTGAATATCAAGCCAATCACAAATCTCTCTAAACTTTGTCAACCTAGCCGGAGATCCCCTTACCCACCTCACAGTGTCCCTAAGCTTCTCACCGACGAATGTGCCATCTTCAAACCCCTCTTGCACAACCAAATTCAAGATAAAGTTCAATACATCGCATGTGCAAGTAATAGCCCCTTTAATAGCGAACACCCCCAAGACATCAATTTACCTTTCATCAATCCAACGGCAACATCGTTACTTGATGCATTATCTACCGTGATCGTGACAATATTTTTCACTTCCCAACCCAAGCAAACAAATCTCAAGGGCTTTGGCAATCGACTCCCCCTTGTGTGATTGGATTGGTATGAAAGATATAATCTTTTTATGCAACTTCTATTCGGCATCAATAAAATGTGCGGTTATGCACATATATTTGATCCGTTGAACGGATGTCCAAGTGTCGGTGGTTATGGACATTCGTTGTGTGTTTTCCTTAAAAAAACTTTTTGAGATTTTTTCGCTCTTTGAAATATAAAGCAAATATATCTCTATTAACCGTTCATCTAGACGATATCTTGAACATAGGACATGCGTCCTCAACAAAATCCTTTAAACCTTACCTTCTACAAACTTAAAAGGCAATTCATCGACAATGATCATCCTAGTTAATGCTTTTCTAACCTTATCTTGATTGAATACCAAGTACCCAAAACATGCCCGGAGTTGTTAGATTGCGAAGCTTGGAATGCCAACACAGATTGTTTGGTTTCTTTAGCATGTGGGTTTTTTAGGCATGCAAGAAGATGCTTTCTCAACGTTGTCATGCCATGTTTTTTCGGATCGGCCGGCATACTCTTTTTCGCAATACTTACACTTTGCGTTTGTGATACGACCATCATCGTCTAGAATTTTATCAAAGTGCTTCCAATTATTTAGATTTTGATTCATAAGATTTGCGTTCTTTTGTTCGGCGGTGCACTACTAGCGTCACCTTGATCCATTCTAAAGATTCATGTAGAAAATTATCAATAAACATATCCCTATATGGTATATATATAATCAACAAACATTCATATTTGAAAATTATCAATAAACATCCCTATATGGTATTATATAATCAACAAACATTCATGAGAAAATTATCAATAGACATCCCTATATGGTATATATTAATCAACAAACATTCATGTAGAAAATTATCAATAAACATCCCTATATAGCACATCCATAGGCTCATAGCAAACTAGAAAATTAGGTCAAACTATCAATAAACTATCAGAAATCATAGCACGTTCATCTTTTATAAGTAGAAATCAAGTAACATAGTACACTCATTATTCATGTAGAAAACTAGAAATTAGGTCAAAATTTTACCAAATCAGTAAAGGAGGGTCGCCGGCCGTCGGTGGAGGAGGCGTCGCCGGCATAGGTTGGCCGGAGGGAGAGGTCGCCGTCAATGGTTGACCGGAGTTGTTAGTAGTCGATTGCAGAGCAGAGCAGACGACGTAAGGAGGAGAGGAGCGAGACGTGAGGAGGGAGTTTACGTAATTTCTTTTTTTTGTGTTTGGGGAATTGGGATTTGGAAAGCTAAAAAAATAATGGAAGGAAACAGAAACTTTTGCTGGCATGTTTAAAAAGAAAACAAAAACCTAAAGGGTTACTTTGTAAATATAAAAAAAATACTAAAAAAACTTAAAAAATTAAAAATCGGGTTTCGGGTTTCGGGGCACAATTTTTCACACCCGACCCGACCCCGATCAACCTCGGGGATTTCGGTTTTCGGGGAATTCGGGATCGGGTTTTTTTTTGGGGTCGGGTTTTTCGGGGTTTTTTGGGTCGGGTTTTCGGGTTTCGGTTTTTTTGCTCACCCCTACTCCACCGACTCACACACGCACACCACCGCTCAGGCATACATGGCACCTCGTCAGCACCACATAGGCTCCGCGTCAGCCTCCAACTCAGCCCTCCCTGATCGGTTAGCACTCGGTCAGAGGTGCTGACCCATCCTCTGACCGAGCCGCTGACCGGCCTCCTTTCATCTGACCCGTGCTCTGACCGCCTCCTTTCCTTGTTGACCGAGCTCTTGACCCCTTTTTTCCCTCTTACCGAATTTTTTTTTATTTTTATTTTTTTCTTTCTTTTTTTTCATTTAATTTCTATAAGACCTAGTTTTTTTTTTAATTTTTTTTCTCTTACTTTTTTTTCCTTTTAAGACTTAGTTTTTTTTTTTTTGGTTTACATTTTTTAGGTTTTAATCTTTTTTGTACTCTTTTTTTTTCTTTTTCTTGTTTTGGTTCTCAACTATGGGGTTTAATAGAATGTTTCTGAACTGTAGTTGTGGACCCAAAAATTTTTGGTAGCCAATTCATTTTCCGAAACTCGTGCATGTGTACACGTTATGACTTGTTTCTCTTAATGAATTTTTTTGTGCACCAATGCTCTCAAGGATGTATGTGTGATTCGGGTTTACTTGCTTACGTGATTATTGAGTATTTGTGTGTCCACTTTGCTTAGTATATCCATGTTGTTTTTTTACTTGTTCACCATGCCCTGATACCACCTCTTTCGAATAGCCTAAGTGTTCACCATCTTGTCTCGGGTTGGTAAGATCTTTGGGTTTTGTATTCTTCAGACTTGAAAAAAAAATTACACTCAATGGGTTGTGCTCTTCTCTATCGAATCCTTTGTTTCGGTACACAAGAGCACATCTCAATGCTGTGTGTTTCATTCTCCCCTCACTATTATGCCCATACAAGATACTAAACCGTTTATCATTTTCAAGTACAACGGCGAAGACAACATACCCACTCCTCCCAATCCAAATGGGAGAACTATAGCAGACATATAAAAAATTAATAATAAAAAAAATCAAAAATTATAATTATATATAAAAAAAAATAAAAAAATGGAAATTCAATATGTGAGTCCGGTGGTATTCAAGCCCTTTGAAGGCTCCAGGCCTTGTCTGAAGGCATCCAACACATTTCATTGGCATCCAACACTTCTCATTGATCTATCACCCCATTTTTTTTAAAATACCAACAATTCTCATGGCATACCCAACACTCTTTATGCCATATCTAAGACTCCCTATACCAATACCATCACTCCTTATGCCATACCTCAAACTCCTTATGCCTTACCCCCAAATCCTTATGGTAAACCCCAAAGATTCATGATATACCGATGGCAATACCAATTGCCTTTCTTGATGTTGCCGATCATCATTCACCAGTTGTGAGAGAATACTTAGGTTTATCACCTCTACCAGCATCTCCAGAGCCGAAGACTGGCACCCCGGAGGTATCCTCTAGATGAGTGAGTGAGGGTTTGAGCGTGGTCCTTCACCCGGGGGTGGTGACCCAAAGGGTTGAGCATGAGGAGTCGGGGGAGATGACGGGGTAGGGTTAGGCGGTGATGATGATCGCTCCGGAGCTAAATACTTCACATGCTTAAAGACAGTCACCAAAGCCCCTTTACTTTACCCTTTGGTGGACTATGATTCTAATGACTCCGGTGATGACCACCCATCTGGGGGTGAGGACGACATAAGGTTTGAAGGAGACCTAAACAGTCGAAGAAAGTGAGCTGAGCGAGGGAAGTGAAAGAATTGATGAGTGTGAGATAGGACCAAAGGTTTTAAACGGTTTTCGTCTATCCTTAGGTAGACGCTGGGCAGCCAATTTGCACCGTACAATGTGTGAGTACGGGTATTAAAGAAGACACCTCCCACCCAGGGTTTTTGAATTGCCGCCCCCCCTATCCCTCATCCATCTCTCAAAAAGGGGGGGTTTTCATTCCACGGGGACAAAGCACCAAAGGCATCAAGCCCTCATTGGGGGGTAATGATATTGAAACAGGGGGATCCCGCCCCGATCCCCACCTTTCCTTATGTGACAGGTCTGTGCCCGATACAATTTTAGGTACACAAAAGCCATCTTGGACGCATCTCAGCTCCACCCGTCGCGATTCTTAGTGACGTGACCCCGGGAACCCCTGAGTTGGGGTCCACGATGAGCATTTCACGAGGGCCAGGGGAAGACCCACACGGCTATCACACGCCAACCGTGAAAGTAGGCCACACCGTTGATTCATGGTTATGCAACGGGTACTCTATGTGAGCCCCTGTTACTTCCCCGGCATTTGTTGTCGGGGAGATGATGGCCCGCGCCCTTAAAAGGCATCCGTGGGGTTTGATGCAAATTTGCGGCACTTGAAGCTCGGTTAAAGGGCAAAGGGAAAAGGTGCTGAGCCTGTACGAGATCCAACACCCACCTCTCCGATCCCATCCCCACCTCCGAGATCCACCGCTCCCGTTTCTCTACCTGATTACGGGACCTTTTTATGGCTCTTTCTACCCAAGAGTGATCTTTTGAACAGGGGGCAATCTTCGGGGGTATTTGAAGGGGTTCATGTCCATCATTTCCCCGCGACCCGTCCCGGCCGGCACCCCCTCTTTCAAGAGGTAGTTTTATTATCCAGGGGCTCAAGGGGAATTTGATGCCCTGAGGGGGAGGTTTAGCGGTAAAGGGGCCCCCATTCAGACATGCAGACTCAATAGAGCCTTGGGGACTTCTTGCCGGCATAGCTGAGCCACCAAAGGCAAACCACGCCCCGAGATGACCCCGATCGCGTGAGGGGAATCCAAAAAGGGCTCGGCTTGGCTCCTCAGTTCTAAAGGCACATCTTCCGGCGTGCCCCCTTCCCGGTACCATTGGGGGGGGGGTGCCGATGATCTCATTCTCAGTCTAGTAAACCCGAGGGCGTTTTTGCGGGGGGGTAAAAGATTGTTTATCTTTGTCAACCCGGAAATCTCTCACCCTAACCGTGTGCCGCTGCAGATGATATCTTAAAGAGATCTCAACCTTATGTTTTTCCCCTCCGTACAAATACACTCGTTTCAGTCCAGAGCCTAAGTGAAAGAAGAGGATGATCCTTTGATGATTTGAGCGGGATGGAGAGCTCATTTTGACTCCGCACTTTTGACACCCTTCCGGGGAGGAATGTACTGTCCCACATCACTCTCCCCCCCCTTCATCCCTCCCAACGGTCCCTCTTCCACTTTCCATCTCGCTCTCCGTCTCTAGTTCCAAATGTATCCCTCTCACATCCCAGGGGTCCGGCAGTCTTTCAGAGTAGAGT
The DNA here is from genome assembly GCA_030169165.1 of Centaurea solstitialis. Classification (NCBI taxonomy): domain Eukaryota; kingdom Viridiplantae; phylum Streptophyta; class Magnoliopsida; order Asterales; family Asteraceae; genus Centaurea; species Centaurea solstitialis. The sequence goes on along the minus strand of JARYMX010000045.1, from coordinate 36,985 downwards.
TCCGATCAACCCTGTTACTCTGGCCCCCAGCGACCCTCCCCGGGCAAAGGATTCAATGTCACTCACCTTTGAAGGGGATTTGAGAAGGACAAGGGGTATCATCTGATCGTCAAGTATGGGAACACGGAAACCAGTCAAGTGGGTTAGGAAAGGAGGAAAAGGAGATCCTTTAGGGACCCACCCAAGCGTCAAGAGAGACCCCCACCCCCACAATATCCGGAGAAGAGAAGGATCACAAAGAAGCCCAAAGAGACTGAAGCGCAAAGAAGAAGTCATCAACCTCATCAGAAGCGTAGAAATTGACACAAAGGGGGGGAAAATTGTTAGAAATCTAGTTAGTTGTGTCACTTTTGTAATTTCTTAAACTTGGTTACCATTTATGTAATTTGTAGTTAAAGGCCCTTTGTTCAAGGCCCTTCGTTTTAAGCCTTTTAGCCTTTTAGAGTTAGTAAAATAGTAGTAGACCCTTTCCATTTGTATCTTCTTGCTTCTCTCAGCATTGAATGAAATACAATCTATCTTAGATTTTTGTACTTAGCATATACATCATAGATATTTTAGTGTTCTTCATGATTGATTGATAAATTGATTTGGCACACAAAAAAAATCATATAGGATACTAATTTTAATTTCTATATGAATTTAAAATTTGATGGAGTTTTATTTTGAATTCTTGAAAAAATGAGGAAAATCAAATTTGGTAACTTTTTTTATGTTTAAAAGTAAAATTTCATATATATAAAGTAAATTACAGATTTGGTCCTTGTAGTTTGGTGGTTTTTACGGAATTTGGCCCCTTTGACTTCATTTTTAACGGATTGGTCCCGGGTGGTTGCAAATTCTGTTAGATTTGGTCCTTGTGGTTTGCAAATTTTATTGGATTTGGTTTTTGTGGTTTTGAAAATTCTATTGGATTTGATCTCTGCTACTTGTACGCAAGGGACCCAAACCCAAATATAATTTGAAAACCACAAGGACCAAATCCGTAATTATTAAAGTTTAAGAACCAAATCGAAAAACCATAAAATCACAAGGACCAAATCCTTTATTTTACTCTATATATAATAATGTATGAATAGTGTATTGTGAAAAGTAATAGTCTCCTAAAATACCTTTCAAGTAAATAAACTAATATTGATTTATTTTTTGATTACTAAATAAAAATATGTGACTAATATAATTCTTTTATTCTTACAAATTGCAAAAGTTTTTTATTTAAACTTAATTCTTGCTGCTTTTACCTTTTTTTTGTCCCTATCTAAATTGTTAGTGATAACAACTCAAGTCAAAAGACTTTTTTTTGCTTTAACTTTTTCTTTGTTTTCTTTTATTACTTAATTATTGTTATTTGTTAAGATTTTGTATTTTTCTACATTGGTTGATCCACCGACCCATCCCCTTCTCCCTCTTTCCTTTCCCCTCTCCTTCCTTTCCTCTTCTTCACTTGCAAGTTTTGACCTCCCAATCAAATTTCTTTTTAAGTCACAAACAAATTCAAAAACACTACATGACTTCAATCACCAAAGAAGAAGTATTTTACTTTTTTTTTACACCCTAAACCCCTTTTCAAGTCTAGAGAGTAAAAAAAAATCTAAGAATTGATTTGGTTTGGTTATCATATAAATGAAGGTTGCAAGTTACATGTTTGTGTATGATTTGGGTTTTCGTTTATACGTTTGAGGTCATTGGAGTTCATCATCATAAATCCAATTGATACCGGTTCTTTTTTATGGGTCTTGTTTAGGGTAGGGTTGGGAAAGTTGCTAATGTTGAAAATTACAAAAATAGTAACAATAATTAACTTATAAAAAAAAAGTAACAACCGTTAGAATTTAGATAGGAAGAAAACGAAAAAAGCACAAACCACAATGACTACCAAGCAATAAAAAAACCCCTAGGCGAAAACTGAAATTTTCAACAAACCACGGAAACGAAAAACGTAATTTACCCTTAAATTTATTTTATAATTTATTTTAACATAGATCTTCCTTGTCGAATGACCCTCCCTCCCACCCCTCCTTCTGATCATCGTTCCCAATCGAAACCAGTCTTTTTTGGTCATTCTCATAAGCTAGTTTTTGCTAAACATAATTGTTCATAAGCTAGCTTATCAGTTACCGGCTAACTTATCAGCTAGCTTATCAGTCACCAGCTAGTTTGCCAAACATAGCCTTTAAACTTTAGTTACTTTGACCTTTTAAACATTCAAGATTGTCTTCTCATTTTGTGATCTCAGTACAACAAAATTCAGGTCTAACAATAAATAGTTTTTGATATGTTTTTCTTATTTTCCTTTTTGTATTTTTGGTTTTAATTGTTGTATGTCAAAAAAATGTGTCTGTTTATTGTTATTATAGTTGAATATAATTTTATAAAATTAAGTCTATTAAAAATTGAAATTAAATTATTTTAATTTATTAAAATGTTATTGAAAATTGAATACTATTTTGTAAGTATAAAAAACTTTACAAAAAATAGTGTTGTTTTCGCTATCATTACACTAAAAAAGGGGGAAAAACTAATTGCATGCCTAAATTGTTAAATGTGTCCTTTACATGCTAAAATCTTTCTCACGCGCATCATCATACAACCAATTTTTTACATTCCAATGCCATAATGACCTTATTTTGACATCTGTAAAGGTAAAAAATAACATTTCAAGAAAAAATTTGTGCAAAAGTTTTGGGGTTGCAAATTACAGTACAAAATTTGACGCGATGGAGATGTCCCGACAAACTATAAGGCTTTTTTAAAAATTTAAAGAAACATCATTACCTTTTAATTCTTTTATTAGAAAAAAATGGTTACAACAATTGAAATCATCACTATTTGTTCCAATTATACATAAAAGTACAACTACCATCAGGGGTTAATGCATTGTGTTTAGAAAAATAAAAATCCATCCTTAGTAATCAACCAATAACATCTATTCGTATGAAACAAATTTCTACCACACATCTTTCCAATTTCTTTGTCGAAAAAATTGAAAGATTGTCTCTTCAAATCTGGTGCATCTCTTGGAAAGGATGTAAACCAACAATTAACCTGTTATTCCCAAGAAATTTTACGAAATTTCCCTGTGGCAACATCGTTAGGTCGTAGTATTCCTGGTTCGCCATTGTTATTACAATTATAAAAAGACAGGTACATCATCTGCATTAGTAATATAAAGTCTATATGGTTCAAGCCATTTGCTCGAAGGCGGTGTTGTGATCTTCACGAAGTGTCTGAACCAGCTACAAAAATCGAAAGATATAACATAAAATTGAAAAGAAAACAACATTTTGTTGGGAAACTCAGGGTTTTAAAATTAAAATGATACTTTTGTGTCTCATGTTATACATATATATAGAGAGAGTATGTTTCTCATGGTATGGCTATTTAAAAAAGAGTATTGGGAAAATTATAAAATACAATTTATTTTCTTAACATCTTTATGATCTTTTCAAATTTGAGAAAAAAAAATTTTTAATGTGAAATTAAGATACAATCAACTATAGTAGTTTTTCAATTTAGAGTATCTAGCTTTAAATTTAAATATAACTAAAATAGTCAATGTACTTCCTTATCCAAAAACTTTTATAAGGGTAATTATTCTTGATCACACAATGACTATAGAGCATAATCATTTATATATATTAAACAACTACATTGACGGGCACATTCTCAGCATAGAATACCTCTTAGAAATTTTCTCGTTTTTTGATTTTTTTAAACTTTTTTGCTAATTACTTTTTAATCCTGTTTGAAAGTATATTTCTTTTTGTGTGTAGGGTCTTTTTGTAATTTTACCAACATCTTTAATAGTAAGTGTTACTTCACCATTTCATATTCTCAAGTCTTTTCGTTTTCTCCTTATTTAAATCAAATTTATTAATTGATAATTACTTTTTGCCACTTAATACATATTTTACTACTTCTTTAATATTAAGGGGTTTAATATCTAACCAACCTCTCCATCTTCTCTCATACCTCCTTATTTAACCCTCAATTTCAAAATCTCTATTCATTCTCAATTTCTTGCTTTGGCTTTTCTTCAATTATACATATTAATATGTTATTGATAGTTTTGATTTATTTTTGTAGGAAATTTTCTACATTTTTCCAACATAAATCATTCTATTTGTCAATGTATTTAGAACTGTGAAGTTTTTGTTTATGGGATCTTATGGGTTTTAAAGGTATGTGTTTTTTATGATTACCTTTCTTCTTATGATCTAAGTAGGGATATTTTGTATGTAATTTTCATAAATTTCTTCCTTGGGTTTTTTTTCAATTATACAGTAAATCCTACCCCCGCATCGCGGGGTTGAACACTTGGGAGACAACAAAACTATCACCACGAACCATTAAAAGTTAAAGGGGGTTTTCCACCTCTATGGTTACTTTATAAAGAAAAATGGAAAACGTGAACTTCTATATCAAGACACTCTTCTATCAAACACACTAAGCACACAAAACACCAAAAGAAAACCTCTCATCATCATCACCAATCCAATAATCAACCCAAAACATATCAAACTGAAAACTGTCATAAGATGGATTGACCCTGACAGACTTATCCGCTGATCCAGTCAAGAAATGGGCAAAGTTGGGTGCCAATCTACGGTTGTATGGCTGCACTATGCAGAAGGGTTTTCATCCCATTTGTATCATCTCGTACCTGATAAAGGTTTTAAAGGTTTCTCATTTGTTTGAATTTGGAATTTTAAACCCTTTGGTTTTATAAAAAACCAATTAGTTCGTAAACTAAAAGACACAAGATATAAAAAAAAGATATAATAAAGCGTCATCACTTTATATGCTCATAAATCAATAGTATCTTTTGTATTACAATAATCTTTCTTTCGAGAGAAAGCATTGGTGCCCAAAAAATCGACAACTAATTTGTTAGTTTTAAATCCATCTTAGACTTTATAGGTGCCTCTATTAGGAAAAAAATCTTAGATCTACCATTGTACACAAGTTATTCTTAGGGGTGAGCATAACCGGTAACCCGGTTTTTTTTTCATAGAACCGGAACCGGGAAAAACCGGAACCGGAACCGGAACCGGCGGTTCCTAGAATAAAGGAACCGAACCCGGTTAGAGCGGTTTCTTAATTTTTTGGAACCGGTTCCGATACCGGGTACCCGGTAACCTATTTTTTTATTTTTTAAAAACATTGCATACATTATATATATGTAAAAAAACAACAACTTTAACGAATAAATATGAAAAATATAAAGTAACCAACTTAAAAAACATAATAATCCGATAAAAAACTATACGTAAAGTCTTAAAAATTAAATACAAAAAACAGTTGAAATAAAAAAATGAGTCTTTAGTATTAAGTCTTGAATCATGAGGCAAAATGACTTTGATAATATTTCATGTCAAGTCATCAAACACCTAATAGGACACAAAAAAAAAGTTCATAAAGATCTAAGTTCCTAAAAAAGTAATCTATTTAAAATATAAAAAATACATATATTTAAAAAAACCGGGTACCCGCCGGGTAACGGTTTCCAAAATTTTGAGAACCGGAACCGGTTTTGACCGGTTCCCTATTTTTAGGAACCGGAACCGAACCGCTCAAAAACCCGGTTCCGGTTTCCCAAACCGGCGGGTTCCGAAGCGGTTCCGGTTCCCAAAAACGGGTACCCGCTTTTTATGCTCACCCCTAGTTATTCTTACCATTGGTTTGCCATTTGACAATTTGCCAGGATTTTTCTTGTATATCTATTAAGAAAGCGGGTTCCCCCTTCTTCTAACATTAATAGGAAAATTGCCAAGACAAATTTAATTGGCGAGTTGGCAAGTCATTTTGTACAAATATGATACAAATATAAAACACTTGGTCATTTTAAGCACATACAATTTTTTAGTGTAGCATAAACCCTTATACAACATCAAAATACAATTTACCATGTTGGTTTTTTAGCAAAATCTAAAAACATATTTTAGAAGGTAAGGTCGATCAATACCATTCCATACACTATTTAATAAAAAAAGCATTCATACACCATGAAATGTCAAAAATTAAATTGGTTATTATTCCTCTCTGAATCTCTTTCCGCACTTTCTATCCAGTCCTTTACATATGTTATCATATCATAATCATTTGCATCCCATTTTGAAATGAGTATTGCCAATTGCCATTTAAAAGTTATGGCTTATTTTACTAACCATACCTTTTTCAAACACCACCTACATACACCATAAAAAATTGACTCCTACCACCATTATTCATCAAACTCCTGAAAACCCAAAACACACATAAATATCAAAAATCATTCTGTTAAGTGTCCATTTGGTTTGGCATAATATTCTTAAAGGTTGTTTGATTTGCAGATTCAAAGGAATTTGGTGGAATTGGAATGACAAATCCCTTTGGCCAAATTCCCTAGTGATATTGTTCGGGGAATGAATTTGATGGATCCCTTTAAATTCCACTATATTCCATAATTAAGAAATTCATCATTCTTTAGTTAATTGAAGGAATTGATTCCTACCACCAAATGTTTGGTCAAATGTAAATGTCCATTCCTTCGATGGATTCCAATTCCATCAAATACTATTTTTGTGAACCAAACACCCCTTAGATTTCGTGGAATTAAATTCCAGTCTTTATAAATAGTCTTTAAAAATTATATGACTACTAAACTTTAACATATTTAAGAAATAATATTACAACAGATCTTTTGAAATCAACAAAATACCAACTATTTTTAAAACCGAAAAACAGGGGTCGGAAAGGAATCCAATTCCGAATCAAGCAAACCAAATGGGCCCTGGTTTCCAACCAAGTGCCTAAATCTAAAAAAATAACAAGAGAAACTTCACATGTCTTCTTAATATCAATAAGTGAAAGCAACAAGTTTATCTGCAATCTTGGTCTGGCAGATTGGACACTCGGAACATGCAAGGGAAAGGGGTTTACACACTGCAAAATTTTAAAAAGGTAGATTAATACCCCCCGCCCAATTTGCACGAAGAATCATGTGAGAATAGGGTTACTGAGAAGTGTAACGGAATTGGACCCTTGATCACTTTCAGTTAGTATTGATCTAATTGTTCAGATTAAGTCCAAATAACCCATGAATTAACTTTGAAGGGATTTTAAATTTGATCTTCCATCAAGATTGATCCAAGGGTGGAGATCCTTTTTACCCGATCACGATAACTACCATTCTTACCTAAAACCAACTCATCAATTTAATAGTGAGTTTTATAAGTAGAGCTTGACATGTAAATGTGACTTAGGGACTAAAATGTCGACAAGGAAGAAGCATTGCAGCAGTCGGTGACTCAAAACACACTTTACATACATGTAAACCTGCATCTCCATTCACCTCCTTCATCTCTTGCATTCGAGCTTAAACACAAACTGTTAACCCACGAAAACCTACACACCGGCATTCAAATAAAGTTTAAAACTTTGAATCTATTACAATGAAATATTACCTTAAAACGCGCAACCTGGTGATCTTCCTTTGGCATGTCATGTCTATTTGTGGAACACTTAAAACTTGCCGTTATGCAGTAGAAAAATCATATATCACATGCTAACTTCTCTACAATGTCTTACGACTTATTATATGCAATCAAACCAAATAGTCAAAAGTATAATGGAAAGAGATGCTAACTCAAATTTGTAAAAACACATTGGTATTTAGGGAGTTGTGCAAGAGTTCCTAGCTGAAATAAAAGGAAAGTGGGTTTAGGCTTGGCAAAAGTCATTATATAGAGGAAATCAAATCAATTTGAGCTAAAAGACTACAAAAGTAAAAAAGTTGGGCACAATGTATATAAATGTGTTTTATTGTTTAGCAAAAAGACGTTGTCAACGGACTTAACATGACATTCCCACCTTTTCTCCCATAAACATTCCTTTAGATAGGTTGATTATCAAAAGAAGAAAAAAGGAGTAACAAAGAATAAGCAAAACCTTTGCAACAAGTTGGAGTAGGGCAATTGCTAAAATGCAGAAAATGCCCTGCTTTTAACCTTTGCTAATTTGCATAGAAAGGAAGGGATACTTTTTCTTTGAATACACACCCTGCAAATCAGTAACATAAAGTAAAAAACTAACTGCAAGAATACCACCAACAACATAAAATAAACAACAATTCCCTGGATTCGATGAAACAGTTCCGCTTTGGGGAAAAAAAATAGAAAAAAGACGAAGACGTAGTTCATAAATTAAACTTGGGGGCCTAGTTAAAGGGAGAGATTATTTACATAGAAGATAAAACATCTAAACTCCCGAGTGAGAAGAAAAACGATAAATGATAGAGAGATACATGTGAAAAGCCATTAACCTGACTTAATTCTTTTTACTCGAACACGATTGTTTTGTATATTATAAACAAAATAAATCCACCATGCGAAATTTTTATGGGACCAATCAATCATGCAGCATGTTATTCACTTAAAATGATAGTTCTTCTCCTGTTAAGCATAAGAATGAGATTAGAAAGGAAAAAGAAAAGAAATTCTGGAGGGATGCATACCCACAAACTTCTTGGTAAAAAAACAATTGAAATATTTTTTTACCATCATCTACCAAGGGGAAAATTGTCCATTTTTCCATTCTCCTTTTTGGGTCCTTGGAGTTTTTCTTTCACATGACGATATGGTTCTCATTTACCTCCTGAAAAAGAATACATGTTTTTTAGTAAAAACTTTGAGAAAATTTAACTTCTCTGAATTGAATTGCTAAGAAAAAGTGAATGGGTAATTAAAGAATATACCTTGGTCCAAATAACTTCAAGAACTCGTACCATTCCGAAATTGAAGAGGGAGAATTAAGCCCTAAATTTCTGAAATTGAAAGTAATCAAGAAAAATTGAGAAGTATATTTAAAGTCAGAAACTCAATTTTAAAACCCCAAAAAACAAAATCAAACGTAAAACCAAATAAAGATGGAGATGGAGTCTTTTAATGACCTCGCCAAAGATGAAGAAGAAGGCTGGCATCAAAATTTTTGCGGTATAAAGATTTCTAGAGAGCACCAACAGGGGAAAGGAGAGGATTTGGGACACAGTTCTGAGTTTTGTGTGGTTACAACCTGCGCATAGAGAGGTTTTGTGCGTGGAGAAGGGGAAATAAAGCGAGGGACATCATAACAGTTAGAGAGATGAGAGGGGAGAAATCTGCAAATAGTTGTTGAAGGGGTTGGAGGAGAGAACGTGGGGCTTGAAAATAACTGTAAAAAGAATTTTATTGTTAGTATAGATAACTAATCTATTATTGATAGTTTTTTTTTTTTACGAATTTTTTTAGGTTACTTCAACATAAATTATTCAATTGTTAGGTCTTCGTTTTTGGGATTTCGTGGTTAAAATTAAGGTATGATATATTTTTATGATCACCTCTTACATGAAAGGGGTAAGAATATTATGTACATATTTTCATAATTTTAGTAAAAGGTAATAGACTTATGTATATTCTTTTCATGATTTAGATAGCATTATAATTTTTTTATATGTTTGTTTATAAATTTTGACTACTTTGTAATTTTATGCAATTTGGTTTGTGAATTGATGACAAAAATGATTTATGTATGTTGTTGTCATGACTTACATTCCGTTTTAAGAATTATTATACAATGCATTTTTTTTTTTTTGCAGAGCCTTTTATTCTTTGACCAAAATTGCACATTTGATTTCATGCATTTGGTTAATGCACATGTAGAAGTGAATCCCATTTATGCTAACCCGATTTTTCTGAGAAATTGAATTGTTTACGAGAGGTTGACTCTCACATCCGGTACCATATTGGAGTCAACCTTTTTCTTCGTCATCTCTACATGTTTTTTGAAGTTTGTGTGCATAATAAAAGTACTTTTACAAAATGATTTTAATGTATTCAGTTTTAAAAATAGGTTCACGAGCTAAATTAAGAATACATTTTTGCCTTACATAGATCATATGTTTGATACTAGGATACATTTGCGATTAGGGGAAATAATGGTTTAACCCTCAAAGTTTTGGTTCAGTTTTGGTATAACCATCAAAGTTTTTTTTTTTCCGATTTGACCATAAAGTTTGAATTGTTATGATTTAAGTATTTAATACAAAGTTGCACCTTTTTTTTTGTTTAAACATTAAAGTTTTTTTACAAATATTTAACCCCTTAAGTTTTGTTAAAAAAGGGTTTTAACCCCTTGAGTTTTGTTAAGTTTTCTATTAAAAACAACATGTATAATAAAGTAAAGAGACTACAATAAAAATCCATAAAAAAACTTAATAGATTAATTAGTTTTTTTTTAACAAAACTTTAAGGCTTAAACTATTTGAAAAAAAACTTTGGGGTTTAAATTATCGAAAATTTTTAAAACTTTATGGTAAAATCAAATAAAAAAACTTTGATGGTTAAATCATAACAAATTCAAAACTTTTAAGTTAAACCGAAAAAAAAAACATTGATCGTTAAACCGAAAATGAACTAAAACTTTTATGACTAAAGCTTTATTTACCCTTTGCGATTAATCATTTCTTAAATATTAAATTCCCCATTGGATAATTATTTACTTTTAAATAGAAAAAAAAAATATGTATAAAATTTATTTGTTAAGAGAAACAATAAAAATTTAAAAATAGAAAGGAATCATGATTATTAAACAATAAATAATTAACACAACCAGTTATTCATAATTTATTAAATTTGTTTAGAAATATAGATAGATATCCATGTTTAATCATGACGATATAAAGTTTACTTCTATATAGCCTTAGTTTTATATTAGCACACCAATACAATTATTACACAACACACTTATATTATTTAAAAACCCCTTTAAAATTCCCATCTTAATTTTGGGTTTTACGTTTGAACCAGAATAATATTTTTATTTTATTAGTTATTTGTTAAGAATTTCATTTCATTTAGATTTGGTTATATATTTCCTAACAAAAAAAAATAATGTAGTTTAATATCTTTTCATAAAGAATCGTGTCACTAACTTTAATTTTTTTTTTTAAAAAGTTATCGTCAACCGCGCAACGCGCGGTGGCACATACTAGTTATATAATATGGTGAATTCGATTTGGACCTCCTTATAAGGGGATGAGAGTAGGTTGATGTGAGTGTACAAGTGGGTTCCAAAATAGGATACACTATATTTTTGTCAATAGTGGATCCTCTATATTTTGTGAATGAGAGAGGTCCAAATAGCAACCCTATAACATATGTTAAAAGAAAAAAGTCTAACAAATGATATTAAACGTTTTGTTAGAGTTTCCTCAACAACATCATTTATCATGCATGGGGTTTTATGCATATATTTAAATTAAAAATTTTTAAAACATATCTTTTTGTTTCTTGAAAATTTTAATAAAAACTATTATCAATACCCCGGCTTCGCGCCGGGTTATAAACTGGGTAGATTTTATCATTTAAAATGAAAAAATTAAAGTTTGTACGTATGTTGTCATATGAAAGGTTAGTATGACGGTTTTCATGTATTGTGTTGGGTATTTAACTATATGTCTGCAATCAAATAGAGGTATATGGTGTAGTTTGATGACTATTTTATGTGGTTGTTAGCATGTATATAATATGTTTGGGGGGGGGGGGGGGGGGGGGGGGGTTAGTTAATATGCTAGTAGTTATTTAAAATAAATAAAAAGAGTTAATAAATAAAAAATATTAATTTTAAAAGATTATAGCGTAAAGCTTTTAAAAAATATCATGTATTTATCAAAAGTTTAATGCAATTATTTTATTATTTTTTTGACTAAAGCTTTTAATAGTTTATAATTAACCAATAAAACAAAATGTCTTTAATAAAATAAATAAATAAGTTTAAAAAATAACAAAATGTAAAGTATTAAACTGAGAATAAAAAATATAAAGATGGTCTACTATAAAAACTAAATATAATTTATCATAAAATTTTGGATGAGTTAACCCCTTAATTTAATAAAGTTGGATGGAAGGATAAAAAGAAATGAAAATAAAAACCACAAAGATGAAAAAAAAAAACGATTTTTAAAAATCAAGAACAAAAACGTTGTAAATATAAAAATGGGGGATTAAAGTTTTACAATTGATGTGAAAATTTGTATGTTGTAAATATAAAAGTGGGGGACCAAAGTTATACAATTAAATGTATTGTTCATTATTAAAACTATAGGGATTAAAATTATAATTTGGTTAAGTGTGTTGTTCATGTATAAAACTATAGGGATTAAAAATGCAATTTTGTTAAGTATACGTTCACAATTCCTTGTAAAAGTTATATATTATAAAATAGTTATTAAGAGCCCGGGCTTCGCGCCGGGATACAAGCTGTGATAGATTTTATCATTTATATGAAACATTAAGTTTGTGCATATGTTGCCATACGAAAGGTTAGTATGACGAACTTCATAAATTGTGTTGGATATTTAACTATATGGTTACAATAGAAAAGAGGTATATGGTGCAACTGATGTCTATTTTACGTGGTTGTCCACATGGTAGATAATATGTAGATAATGTGTGTAGGGGGGTTATATGTCAATGATTAATTGAAATAAATAAAAAGATTTAATAAATTAGTAAATAAAAATATTAATTTTAACTTAAGCTTATAAAAAATATATTATGTACTATCTATTAACTAATAGAACAAAACGTCTTAATAAAATAAAAATAATAAAATAAAAGTAACAAAATGTGAAATATGTAATTTGAGAATACAAAATATGAAGATGGTCTACTATAAGAATCAAATATGTAAATTAATCAAACATTTTTTTAGGATGAGTTAACTGCATAATTTAACGAAGTTGGATGAACGAATGGAAATGAAATAAAAATAAAAACCATAGAGTTGAAAAACAATTTTTAAAGATCAAGGACGAAAACCGTTATAAAACATCAAACTACAGGAACTAAAGTTGTACTTTAACATATTTCAGTATATGACTAAAACATAAAATGAAATATAAAAAACTAAAATGTATAAAAGTAAATAAATATTATAAGTTTAGGGGGCTAAAATGTATTTTTTGCAAATGTCGGTATATTGACGAATGGTGTTGTCTTCCTAAATATATAATCGTACTATATATAATATATAATAAAATAATTACATCAAAAAATTATTCAATATTAGACTCATTTCGAAAGTATCGACTTATTAAAATTAAAACGTACATTTTTTAACATATTTCAGTCAACATACAATATACGACTAAAACGTAAAATGAAGTATAGAAAACTAAAAAGTATAAAGTGAATAAATTATAAGTTTTAAGGGTTAAAATGTAATGTTTTTAAATACATAGTCCTACTATATATAGTATATAATAAAATAATCACGTCAAAATATATTCAATATTTGGCTTATTTCGAACGTATCGACGATACGATAATAAATGGCGTAAGTTGTTAAAAACTAAAACGTATTTTTATAACATATTTCAGACAATATATTGGTAGCAAGCAAGCAGTTATGACTATAGAAAACTAAAAAGTATAAATTGAATAAAATTATAAGTTTAAGTGCTAAAATGTAATGTTTTTAAATACATAGTCATACTATATATAGTATATAATAAAATAATCACGTCAAAATATATTCAATATATGGGCTCATTTTGAACGTATCGACGATACGATAATAATGGCGTAAGTTGTTAAAACTATACGTATTTTTATAACATATTTCAGACAATATACGATATATGACTAAAGCGTAAAATGAAATATAAAAAACTAAAAGGTGTAAATGAATATATATTATAGCATAGTCGTACTATATATAGTATATAATAAAATAATCACGTCAAAATATATTCAATATTGGGCTCATTTCGAACGTATCGACGATACGATAATAATTGCGTAAGTTGTTAAAACTAAAACGTATTTTTATAACATATTTCAGACAATATACGATATATGACTAAAACGTAAAATGAAATATAAAAAACTAAAAGGTATAAAGTAAACATATATTATAAGTTCAAGGGGGTAAGTGTCAATGTTGAAAGTTTACTGTTCACCCTTCCTGATAAATCTTATATATATATATATAATATGGAACTAACTTTATTCTTAAATGAATTTTAAAAGTTTTCCCTGAAGCTTTTAAATGATATTTTATAAATCGGTTTCCAAATTAGGAATAAGATAAACTTAGTTCTATTTTTATACAATTTTCTCATTAAAAAAGTGTTAATCAATTTGAGTTTTATTAAAAATAGATATGTGTATCATTAATTGTGTTTTGTTAAATTAGGATATGTTGAAAATAAATCCTTATTCTTAATTGTTAATTATTAATTATTTGAATTTGTTATTAAGTGTTAACTATTAGCTCTTGTAATTAATATTTACTTGGTTCAATGATTTACCTTATTGATTATATTTGAATATTGCTAAACATTTTTGTTAAGTATTATTTTAGTTTAATAAATATTAACAAGTTTAGCATTACTAGTCATTGATAAAGAGAAAAGCAATAGTTGATTTGTCATTTATGCTCGATAATATTAATTCTGGTAACATTTAAAAGTCGTGTTTTTGTTTAGTTAGATAGTGTAGACATCATATATAACATAAAGAATGAAAAACTCATCAACATTTACTATTGAAAAAACGACATATTTGTCATTTTTACACAATCTAACACTGAACATGAAATATTAGGTAAAAACGGCTATTTTTTTTACCTTTTACTTCAATCGAACCTCTTACCTAAAAAATTTGGCATACAACAATCCTAACTGTTCATATGCCACTTGAAACTAAAGTTAACAAGAAAAAAAGATATATGGAAACCTAATTAATACCTACTTCAAAGAGTTGAACAAAACACTCACTCAGGGCAACCTGTATGCAAGAAGAAAATATTGACCATGTTTTTCAAAACAAGGTTGCTATCATGTACCAAAGAGTTATTAGCCCAATAGCATCCATCTTGGTTATGGACTTATAGTAGATCTCAATCTAGCCAGACACAAAAGACAACCAAAGCAAGGGTACACATTGAACAAAAGCCTTGATAATCTAGACGTGTGTCGTAGGAAGAACAGGATTTTACATTCTACCCCCACAAAACGTTGACAAGAAATTTACTTACAAAGACGATGATGGTCAAAAGCAAAAAGCACTGTGACGGTTGAACGACCACGATGCTTCTATCCTAATCCTGACTTGGCAATGCTTGAGTTGATTGAAAATGTGGTCATCTGTTACAAAGCAAGTACATATATACAAGTTAAACATTAATAAAGCATTTATGTTTTATCTTAAAAAAATGACAGCTGCAGATTTATTTTCAGTACAAAAACATTGGATGAAATAGACAGTCATATGAAAAACTGTACTTTATAATATTCACTCATAACAACAAAAATAGGATACCTATAGTCTAAGTTGTCTAGATAAATACTTTATAGCTCCAAACCAAAAAAATGTCATACTTAAAAGCGTTACAATAAGTTATAGAACGCTTGTAGGCATTTAAACAAATTTTTTTAGGACGTTTTTTGAAATAAAGTCTAATATTAGCTATTTTATACGATACTATTGAAAAAATGTCTAATAAACACAAGTGTCTTGTAAAAAGATAGGTTTATACTTTATAGAACACTTATCAAAAGTGTCTTATAAATACTAATAAGACACTTTTACATGTGACCAAAAAAACTTAAGTTGTATTAAGTATTTTATTAGAAAGCTTGGAGATTCTAAAGGTGTCCTATAAAAACAATTTCGTTGTAGTGACCGTAGATAACTTATAATAATCTTAAAAGTTGGAACATTGTCATGGATACAAGGAAAATAGAATGCTTACATGATCTGTGGACCGTCATGGCAATTGAGGAAGTGCAGCAGAAGGAAACATCGAACTGACTATCCATGTTATCAAAGTTAATCCTCTCAGAATGGCCTGTACTACCTATCTCCATTTCGATCTTTGCCATTGGCTAGCATCGATGCTTGTAAGAAACAAACGCTTCACCTCTTTTAACTGACAAGAAAGTTGTGCCTCTGCGACTACCCTCAAGCTCTCATGTGCCAACTCCATGATTGATTTGATGTCACGGCCCATTGAGCGAATGAGTTCAAAGTCTGGATTCCCACCTGCAACTTGCACTTGTAGTTTGACCATCTTCCAATTGATAACTTGTGACATCATCTTTCTCCTGCTGCAACTTCATTGCTTCCAACATCGCCTTTTGTTGTGCAATAACCTCATCTTGCATATGTTTTTCTTCCCCAACTTGGCCACCTTATTAGCCATAGTCTCCTCATCTACTCCTCTCTTGATCTCTTCCATGCCACCTTCAATAGAAATATATGGATTGAATACTCAGAAATCTGTATTCTTGTCAATGATATAAGGTGTGTTTTTGACTAAATTTGGGATGTATTTTTTATCATCTAACACAAACACATTACAAATCGATATAAAGTATCCAATTTAAATCTTGTTGTATGTTTGTAAAAAATTGTATGATATGATCATATGATTGTACTTGCTTGAAGACTGAAATTTTATGTTCTTTCATAGCGCGCCTTTGTGAATCTCCCAACCGGACACATGGGGATTTTTTTTGATCCATACAAGGCCTTCTTCAACTTACACACTTTTCTAGCTGTGTTATATTCTTGCCTTTTAGTAGGATCAGATTTTATTCTGTGTTTTTCCCACATAAATGTCTCTCCATTGGTTCAAAGACTATACATTTCTTATAAATTCCAATAGTTGTCATAGTATCATGATTCATGAATCGTGTCTAGCAGCTCAAGGGACTCGACACCTCAACATCCAATCAGCCTCTGTTTAAGGAAATACAAGAATATGATGTCAAACAGGGGCCGAGCCAGAATTTACTCTTAAGGGTGCCGAGAAATTTTTTTAAGAGCATTCTTGATTTCAAAGTTGAAAAAGTTCTCAAGTATATAGGTTTAAAAATAAATAGTTGTCCCAAAATATTTTGAGAGAAATTATTTCAGACAAAGTAAAACTCTATCGATATTTATACGATGTTTTTGTGTAAATATCGATTTCCGAAGATGTAAAACAAAATATATAAGATTGTCAAGGATGTCTGTTAACAATTTTATTTAGGAGGAGAGGCTCATTTATTCATTTAGATTTATCAACAGATTTATCAACAAAAGATTTATAAACAGATATTCAGAAACTCGTTTATATATTTAGATCTATGAACAAACATGAACTAATAATTATGAGTAATAACTATTATATGTTATTAAAAATGAAGTAAACACTCAAATTGAAGAATTCAGTTCACCCACCAGGATGGATTTTATATATTATTCCCTTCATTTTTGCTATGTAACAGATGGGGGATTTAATTCCCACCAGGTTTCTCCCAGTGACTGCTTTCCATCCCACATCAGAGTACTATGAAAGAACAAGCTTTATCATCTTATATATAAAGGAATTCTTTAAACCTCGAATTTTTCCCACGTCGGCTTGGAGATTTCTCATCTCACTTAAAGGGTTTGTTTTAATAGTGGCACAGTGAATTACTTTCTCAGTTCGATGAGAACTTCAACCGTGCACCTTCTTATTGTTTCGGTGTTTTAACACAAATTTCATTTAATAGTGGCACAGTGAATTACTTTCTCAGTTCGATGAGAACTTAAACCCATGCACCTTCTTATTGTTTCGGTGTTTTAATACAAATTTCAAATTTTTTATAAAAAATTAAAGGGTGAGGGGGAGCCACTGCACCTTCTGATGCTAAGGTGGCTCCCCCCTGATGTCAATTACATAGATCATATAGTAATGCCAATACCTGAGGTAAATCCATGATGAAAGTTGCACCTGGAGAGCTCTCAAGAAAGTAGTTTCTTACATGAGTGGGAATTGTTGCCATAAGGTGCTCTTGCTTATGTATCTTCAAAAACTTCAAGTTATTGAATGGACAAGGTTCAAGTGCAAGTTGATCCGGGCATGAGGAGCAGCGCCTTGTACATGCATATACAAACAAATACAAATACATAAGAAACAGTAACTATCCATAAATACAAAAAGATAAGTTGGCAGGTACACCTTCAGCTTTTGCAAACATTATTGATTTTCATAACCTATATGAGGTGACTCAATAGAATTATACAAGTAATACGATGACTGAATAATAGACCCTGTATGTGGAAATTCTATCTCGATAAGCCCAACAGGTTGACACAAAAAGAATCATGGGTAGGAAGATAAGACTTGCTACAAATTTGAATATTAATAATCTAAACCATGCAAATCTGACTTCTATTAACAAAATCCAAATCAATTTAAATGTTGGCTGATGCTATCTCCAACTGATGTTTTTTACCCTGAAACATGCTCAACAAAGATCCAGAAAGAATTGGACCAGTTTAAAGTTAAACTGTTAACCTCGTCTTTATCCTCAACACAATAAGACAAACTCAACACAGAAATCTTTATTTAAAATACCAACAGTAATGATAATAATTAATAACCATGAACATCGACATTTGTATATACCTCAATGATGTCCATATTAAGGATAAGAGATTTGGCACTGCGGAGTTTCTGGAATAAATCCAGTAGTTCAAGTATATTTCTCTGCTTTCTGTAACCATAAAATGACATGGAGAGCTTTACTTTCTCTAGAGAATCCAAGCTTTCCTTGGACAACTGCAGAGAACAAGAGGCCCACGAGCTGACTATTAGATTCTTAAGTTGAGGAGCAACCACATTGAAAACCTTAGGATACGCTTTAGGATATGTCACTGTGAGATTACAAAGCTGTGGAGCACAAACATTGAAAATATCCAAGTCAGCCATGGAAACCCTTCTAAAGTGAGGTCTTTCAAGTTCACACACTTAGAGAAAAGGTCGAGCCTTGTATCTGTAATTCACTAGTTGCATATTACTCAACTTCAATGTTTCTAAAGCCGGAAATCCAAAGCTGAGTTAGGTATCAATATCCAAGATGACCCAAGCATACTTTATATGATTTAGGTTTAGGTGTATGGTTGCAAGGTGAGATTTTTGAGAGTGTGAGACCTGAAAAGATATTGTGGAACTCAATGTCCTTCTTAGTGAACCAGTTCACAGTCAGATGTCGAACATTATGCGAATATGCATAGTCTAACAATACTTTTGACAGCAAACTGGGTGGTTGCTCCTGTGCATTGCAGTTTAACCGAAGAAACTTCTGAATGATGGTTGCGGTGAGATATTACATGCTTCACGAATTTGGCAAACTGAGGCAAGTGCGGAACTCGTAACTATCTAAGTTAAGATAGGGCATTGAAATCCAAACATGCTTCCATCTCTTAGACAACGCACTTGTTTGAACAACATATTTCATGTCAATGAAAGATAGAATGCGATGAATGATATCATCTGGCAAGTTGCTTATTCTATCTTCTTTTGCAATGATGCTTGCTCTATCATCATGTACACATCCATCTTTTTCCCTTGTATGCTCATTCTGAAAATCTAGACATGCGATGCGTGCAGACTGCAACCCTTTGATGTGGATTCAATCAAAATTTCATGCTTTCCTCTATATTTGTGTTTAAGCTTGATCCATCTTTCCATTTGAATCATCTGAATTTTGTTAATGTATATCATCAGTACATTTATTTTACATAAATAATCATACATAGTGTTACACTGAATTGAGAAATGAACCATATATTATAATATAAAAAGGAAAAACCAGCATTTCAAACTAGTGGTAGAAAAAAATCAGCATAAAGCAACAATGCATTGATGAAGTAAGTATTGGGATGGAAATATGAAATGCCAAAATATCCAGAAAAACGATATATATATATATATTTAGAGGAAAGTTCAAATGTGAACCACTTTTTGGTTGTGGAACGTGAGGACAACCGAGAGCGCGACACGTGGCGACTTTAAGTGTGGTCCCCCTCTTTAATTCAATGCCCTCCCATGAATCGCGCCTAGTCATCCGCCGTGGATCTACGTGGCACCTAGTCATCCACCGTGGATCTTACGTGGCGCCTAGTCATCCGCCACGTGTCGCGCTCTCGATTGTCCTCACGTTCACAACCAAAAAGTGGTTCACATTTGAACCCACCCTCTGTATTATATATATAAAGACTTTTAACTCTAATGGAAATTTGAAGGAAGATGATAAAATTTTTGACAAAGAGGAAGACGATTGATTGATGATATCGATTTCATTTGGGTTAATGACTTATTAGGGTAACAAACTATTCGTTTTGTACAAAAAATACCATTGAAATGTTTTTTTGTACTCGATATACCATTGAACTATTTTTTTTGTACACATTTATACCATCGCAACCGGGAATAGCCGGTTTTGACCTCGATTTGTAACACATTATACCATTGAACTTTTTTTTTTGTACACATTATACCATGGAACTCTTTTTTTTTTTACACATTATACCATTAACCTTTGATATGTTTACAAAAAATGTGGCAATGACTTTCTTCAAGATACCACCACTACCACAACCACTACCACCACCTCCCTCCTCCTCCACCACTCCCCAATTCTCCTTTGCATACTAAAATTCATTTCTCCACCGGAGTTCCTTAACGACGAAGACATACTCACGGACTTCTTGCCGGAAAAGGAAAAACCCACCACCAACAACAACAAGGGCTCTTCCACTGGGTTTTACGGGTTCGGGTCGCATCTGAGTTCTCCGGTAGAGTTCGTCATGGGTTCCACCGAGATAGAAAGCGACGAAGAGGATTACCTCACTGGGTTGACCCGAAAGCTCTGTAACAACACTCTTTCAAGACGATTTATGGAAATCATATTTCAATTTCAATTTTATGGCATAAAACATATGTTTAAGGAATTGTCACCTTTTTTGTAAGCATATCAAAGGTTAATGGTATAATTTGTACAAAAAAAAGAGTTCAATGGTATAATGTGTACAAAATAAATAGTTCAATGGTATAATGTGTACAAATCGACGTCAAAACCGGCTATTCCCGGTTGCGATGGTATAATGTGTACAAAAAAAAATAGTTCAATGGTATATCGAGTACAAAAAAACATTCAATGGTATTTTTTGTACAAAACGAATAGTTTATTACCCTAATAAGTCATTAACCATTTCATTTTCTTAAAACACATTGAACATAATAAAAAGGAGAGGTTGAACACTACCTACCTCTATCGATTAGAGAACTCAGATACCGATGGAATGGAGCGAAATTGGAGCGACCAGATTTTGAACCTAGGTTTAACAAAGACGGTAATTTGGGGATAACGAGATATTATTTCGGAAAGCTGAAATGTGATTTTAGGTAAATAATTAATATATATATATAAATTATTATCTTCTATTTAATTCAATAACTAATTAATCGTTTAAAGGTTTAAACCCGTGGCTCCCGTTAGCGTACTGCATATTTCCCATAATGCGATGTTTGATTTTTTTATGTTTTTTAGTTTTATTTTCTACTTTTTAAATATATATATATATAGAGGAAAAATCAAATACACATAAAGTAATTCGTAAACACTTACACACCAATCTAAAACTATTGATTTACCATTGAATTTTTGATCTAACGATGCATAAATATTGGGGGTGTTTTAATAATATAGCTATGACAACTAACAATTTGAAATTTGAATTATTAATAGCCTTTGTTAATAAAATTCATAATTTTAGGAAGTAAATCTCATATGCAAATTGGTGTGCAAGTGTTTACGAATTACTTGTGTGTATTTGATTGTTCCTCTATATAGAAATATATATATATATATAAAACATAATTTTAACTTATTTATCACTTGTTTTTATCTGCATCTTGGGATTCCAATTACCTTTGTTCCCCTGGTGCGACAAACACAATTCACATAACTCAACTTTTTCAAGGCATTCGAACAAAAACAACATACATACGAGTAGGGCTGTAAACGAACCGAACATTCGGCGAACGGTTCGTGAACTGTTCGGCGGGGGAAACTCGTTTATGTTCGTTTATTTATTAAACGAACGAACATGAACAAATTTTCTCGTTCGTTTATTTAAACGAACGAACACGAAATGCCCGTTCGTTCATTTACGTTCGTGAACGTTCGTTCATTTATGTTCGTTTATGTTCGTTTACGCTCGTTTAATAAAATTTATTTACCAATGATAAATATATTAAGTTGACAAACAAGTATTTAAAAAAATTAAACAATTAATTAATTAATAACAAATATTATATAATGATTGATAATGATAATAACGATTTGATTATTGAAAAAAACATTTATAAAAGTTTAAAATTGTTAATTTAATCCATCCTATGCGTGCTTTTATATATGTGAGTTTTTTGGGTTTGAAATTCTCGGGCATGAGCCTAGCGGCTTGAGCCTCTACGAAAAGTAGGAGTTAAGTATGTTTGGTTATGATTGTTGACAGTTTTTATTTTCGGTGAAATTTAAACGAACACAACCAAACAAAACTTTAAAAGAACGCCCACGAACACCAAATTTTATGTTTAAAGGCTTTGTTCGTTTATGTTCTTTAACTTTTTAAATTCGTTCGTTTACGTTCGTTCGTTTATGTTCGTTTAACTTTTACTTCGTTCGTTATGTTCGTTTACCATGTTAAACGAACGAACATGAACGAACACGAACACACCAAATTCTTAAACGAACGAACACGAACACAAATTTTTTTCTCGTTTACCGTTCGTGTTCGTTCGTTTGTTCGGTTAAGTTAAAACGAAGAACATAAACAAGCCTCCGTTTCGTGTTCGTTCGGTTCGTTTACAGCCCTACATACGAGGCACGATATGTTTTAAGTCATTGAAGAAAATGTAAGACGATCAATTCTATGGGTAATCAACTTTAACACGTTTATAACGATCTTTATACAAGTTAACTACCTTGTCTTCAAAACGATAACATTTTTTTTATATGCCTTGCTTCATTTTTGGCAGAGTTGTTTTTATGTGGGACCCCATTCATTTATGTCAACAAATACAAACACATTTGAGAAACAAAAAATTGTCGCACTGGAACAGTGTGGTTTTGTCGCAAATAACAACTATTTTATTGGGGTTTAGTTTTGGGTTAAAAAAAAATAACGCAGCGGAAAAAAAAACAACCCGAACAATGATCCATCCGTAGTTTATCAAACACAATTATCAAGGGGGTTTTTGCGTTTACCTTTAACGATACGAAAAATCTTCTGGAGGCTAGTGAGGGATACACCGCTACTGCACCACCTGAGACTGGCTGCTAGACCGCCTTGGGATGATCGGAAAAACCCCGGGGGCGAACGTGTGTGTGGGTGTGTATGGCCGGCGGCCAGAGAAAGAGAGGGGAGAGAAGGGGTTTGGAATTTCTTGGTGAGAAAGTAACAATGAAATCAGATGGTTATTCAATTACCTTAACCCTATATTTAAATAGGTAAATTGGTAATGTTAATAGAATCTCAATCCATAAATAACTCTCAATAATTATCTTAATTAATTTTTACTTTATTAATTAAGTAATTATCTTTAACTGAAAAAATAATAAATAAACAATTTATTATTTATTCTTTTCTCTCTTTTAAATAATTAAACTTAATTAATTTTTTCCCACACAATAAATCCAATAGGTCTCGGGTTGGGTGTGTAGCAGTGTGACCCACTAGTGTCTTATAACATTGGACATGATAACCAAAATTACTGTCTTGCACATAATCCTTTCGACTCCCACTTGTACCAGACAAGTAACTTAATGTCACCATTAGCCTAAGGAGGTCCCTAGCCAGACACTTAGGTTAACCAGGTTATAATATCTCTTATAGCTAAAGATATGATTCATATATGAATTGAAACACAGGTTCATTCCTTTTACACACGGTATTTCTAAAAGGGAGTTTTAGACATGGAGTGAGATTGTTCAATCATAAAGTCAGTATTTCCTGACATTGATCTCGATTGCCTGCAGTTACGGAACTTCCCAAATAACTAATGTTATTCTACCCGGCGTGGCCAGGCATTTCCCCCAATCTTAATCGCCAGGGGGCCCGGAAATATCTCTCCATAAAGGGGTGTAAATCCCATATTGACTACCGCATCTGCAACCATGGCTTCCGCTGCATCTAGTCATACCCCTTATGGCCACCCAGTTACGGTGCAGCGTTAGAGCATTGTAAGAGTACAGTAGTCCTCATGCTTACGGACAGAAAATCTCAGGTAAAAGGGACAACCTATCATCAAGTCAATATTTATGACATAGGCTCCATGAAGTAGACTTGAAACTGGTGACCTCCAATACTCATTCACTCTGATAAGTACTTATGAATGTTTAACCATATCAACTGTATATAAAATTCATAATAGCGTTATAACCTACGGAGGTTCTGTTGTTCCAGATTCAAGTTTAATCAACATGCACAAAATTTGGAGAATGAATTGAAAGATTTAATCTATTGAATTCTTGAATGAAATTTACACACACTAAATTTACACCAAGAACACACAAAACTTAAGAACACAAACTCTCTCAATTCACTCTCTTTCCCCCAATGATACGTACATGCATGATTCTCTACCAAACAAAACTCACTTTGGGTATTTATACCCAAACCCTTACAACCTTCAACTTTGAACCAATTACACTTTCTACCCTATCTATACAAAACAATTACAAGTAAAGTAATAAAGCATCTAAAACAAACAAAGCAAACTTTGACTTTTATTAACCACTTTGACTTTGCCTTTGTCTTCACTTTGAGCATCAACTTGTGATCTCGGATACAACCCGGGATTTTGCACCCAACAATCTCCCCTTTGGATTCGAGATCACAAAAAGAATTAGGCAAACGTTCCTAGAAAGCATAACATTTTTAAACATCAACGATAAGCTTCCTTGAACGATAAGCTTCCGAAAAAAATCTTCACGAATCATCCAAATCTTCATGAAGTTTTAACAAACTTTGAACACGAAGCTTTAGCCAATCGAGATATCTTCAAAAAAATCACCAAACTTCAAACATCTCTCGAAAAACATCTCTTGTCATATCTCGAAATTCTTCTCTTTGACTTGACATTTGGGAAACCATCTCCCAAAGTATCTTCAAAACATTTCTCTACTTTACATTTCTAAAACCATCTCCCCCTTTTTGATAAAAATATGAAATAATCATCAAAATCTATAGAAATGTATAAACAGATAACTCGGCTCGTAAAGATCAAACATATGAAAGTACCACCATAGATATCAAAAACCTTTCCCACATAACCATCTCCCCCTTTGTTACTCCAGAATTCCCCCTTTTTACTCCAAATAAATCCGTCAACTCCATAAAGTAACCTGATTCTTTTCAAATTCAGATATAAGTGGAAAATCCTGAAACAACACATGAATCAGTTTGGAATCCCTGTGAGAAGCACAAAGCAACTCAGTACAAAAATGCACTATATAAAGAGCTTTATTGTTTGATCCCCTCCCTAGGGCTTCCGTTCAATCATCGCAAATAAAAAAAGTATTCCTATGAACGTTCCGACAAAGAAACGAATTCCTTGTGTGTATTGTGATGAAAGAAAATAGCATCAAGTGCTTTCAAAAGGCTAAAAATTGTGAAAACATGTCACGACTCGATGTGTAGAAATGAATTTCGAAGGCAGGGCAGTTTCCCCTTCTGTTTCAATATCGTTTTTCCAAATGAAAAACCTGATAGATTATGTGCTGCATCTCCGTGATGAAATGAAACATCTCCTTGTTAAGAAGGAAATGAGTAGCTAGGGGGGTTTAAAAACGAGAATCGGCATTGGGCTTTGCCTGTTTCAATATCGGTCACCAAAGAATGGTGAACCAATAGATTTGTGGTTTGCCCGACTTAGAAAAGGGTTGGTGCAGAGTTTTTTGTGTCTTTTAACTCTGTTCTCAACCCTCCAATTCTTTTAAGCATCCTCACTTCTAACCAATCTCTCATATAATTTTTTCCGCTCAATCACTATGAGAATAACTCGACCACCTGAGTTATCTCCCCACTCTTTGATGTAGACCCTCACTCATTTCTCAAGGAAAACTTCTTGGGTAGGATTGCCGGTTCTGGAAATCCATAGAAGTTTCTGTTAAGCTCACACATCCCATGAATAAGTTTCCTAAACATGAAAGTACAATGATTCATCGGGTGAATCAATGAGCCAATATGAAACATGCTCGAACAAATATATATATAGACAATATAGAAGCATAAGAATTTCTTCAAACAAGTATATGAAAATGAAGAACATGAATGATGTAACTTGTTTGAGAAAACTGATTCATATATGAGGTGAGATATGTTTTTGAAAAACTGTGGTTCAAAAAAATAAATTTTATCTATATGAACGAGATATAGATATAACATTGAAGAACGTATCTGATCAAATAAACGATGAAGTACAAATAGGAAATATCAAGCGAGCGTATTACCACCGAATAATATGAGCATATAGAGACGTGGTAATAACAAGAAAAAGAAGCTAAACCGGTGTGTATGAATACTTGAAAAGTATATGAAAAGATAATACACAAGTATTAACCTTTGGAAACAAAACGGTTAGAAAATATCCGTCAACTCATCTTGAATTGAAAACATGTAAAATCACATTCTAATTCGAAAAATCATTTGAGAATCGAGAATTGAGTTTGAACTCTCCCCCAAAATGAATATCACATTTAAGAACTCCCCCTCAAATGGATAATCTGCAACACAAAGTAGAAATTGGTATTCATTGAAAATGAATCCTTAATGTTAGTAAATTGTACCCAACCCAAATAATTAAGCAACTCCCCTTTAATTTAAAATCCGTAACAGATTTTTAAGTAGGAGTAACATGCCAAGCTTGCTAACCAAAAAGTTAAAACACTTTTCATCTAAAGGTTTAGTGAAAAGGTCACAAGTTGGTAATCTGTTTGAAAAGAACATTTCGATATTCCCTTTCTCCACATTGTCTTTAAATAAAATGAAAACCCGAATGTCGAGGGTTTTTGGTCTTGGAATGTTAAACCGGATTTGACGTTATCGCAATGGCGCTTCTGAATCACAGTAGATAGGGACTCTCTTCAATTTTGTAACCATAGTCTAATAGTTGTGTCTTCACCCAAAACCCACTTGCGAACAACAACTTGCGGCGGCCACATATTCTGCTTGGGCCCGTAGAAGGGAGACGCAATTTTGCTTTTCGAAGTCCAACTAAAAAGTTTATCACCAAAAAACTAACATGATTCAGAAGTGTTTTTCCTATCCAGTTTACAACCACCATAATCTGAATCTGTAAAAGATATTAGCTCAAAACTAGAATCTTTGGATACCAAAGACCCAACTCGGGAGTGCCTTTGAGATACCGTAAGATCCTTTTAACTGCCGCAAGGTGGGACTCTTTAGGATTAGTTTGAAACCCTAGCACAAAAACAAGTGGCGAACATAATATCCGGTCTAGTCGCATTGAGGTACAAAAGAGAACAATCATGCTTCTGTAAAATCTTTTGATCAAGGATTTACCGGCTAAATAGGACCCAAAAGATTTCCAGGTGGCATTGGTGTTTTAATTGGAAGAACAATCAGTCATGTTAACTTTTTCAACATATCTTTAATTTATTTGACTGATTTATAAAGATGCCACCCGGGTTTTGTTTGACTTGAATTCCTAAAAAAATTTTCAATTCACCCATCATGCTCTTTTTCAAACTCGGTCTCCATGATTTTAGAAAACTTTGTACACAACTCTGGTTTAAAGTAGAACCGAAAATAATGTCGTCAACATAAATTTGAACTAAAAGCAAGTATCACCTTCTTTCTTCAGAAAAGAGTAGTATCGATCGTACCTCGTTTGAATCCTTTAGATAAGAGATGATTAGTCAGAGTTTCATACCATGCCTTGGAGCTTGTTTTAGACCATACAAAGCTTTGCCCAAAGATGCATACATGATCAGGAAAATCTGGATCGACGAACCCTTCAGGTTGCTCTTTTTTAGACCTCTTCATGCAAGACTTCCATTCAAGAACGCAGATTTGACATCCATTTGAAATACTTGATGTTCTTGTGAGCCGCATAGGCCAAAAAGATTCGAATTGCCTCGATCCTCGCTACCGGTGCAAAAGTCTCATCGTAGTCAATACCTTCTTGTTGAGAATAACCTTTAGCAACCAATCGCGCTTTGTTTCTGACAATCAATCCGGATTCATCTTTCTTATTTCTGAAGATCCACTTGGTTTTAATGATTGATTTACTTGCGGTCTCGGAACCAAGCGACACACTTTGTTTCTTTTAAACTGTAGAAGCTTTTTCTTGCATTGCTAAAAGCCAATCAGAATCGTCTAAGGTTTGAGAGGACATTCTTTGGTTCAATTTTGCTCAAGAAACTTTTGTATAGGCAGTAATTTGCAGATGCAGATCGCGTTTTAACACCATCATTGACATCACCTATCACATTGTAGAGTGGATGTGCTCGTGTCCTTTCAACTGAGCGGAAAAATTGCAAGATCATCTAGATTGTTCTGACTATCATTTTCATCAATGTTGCAGGAAAATCTCTGATTGATCATCGGGGGTTAACTCTAAATTGCTAAAACACTTGGAATGGTTATAGCCTGATCAGAGTTAGATGTAGAACAAATATTCTCCGATGGTCCGGAATCATTCACACTTGAAGGTTCTGGGACATGGGTGAGAAATCAACTCTTGGATTTCTAAAAAGAACGAGATCTTCATTATCTGCACAAATATCCAGAAAAGCATCCAAATAAACAATAAATCGAGTTCTGAACTATTTGGATCAGTAATAGAATCAGAAGCCGTAGTAGAAGCTTGACTATGAATTCCGAGTTCTGAACTGCTATGTTCAGAAGTCTTTGACACGGTTTCATCAAAGGTCACATAAAACGGTTTCCATAACCATCTTGGTTCTTTTGTTGTAGACCCGGAAAGTCTTCGACGTTGCGAATAACCAAGAAAGTATCCCTCGTCGGCTTTCTTGTCAAACTTACCAAGATTATCACGGTTGTTAAGAAGTAACACTACAACCAAAAACATGAAAAAATTTGACATTAGGAACTCTACGGTTGATTATATGATAAGGAGTTTTCTTGAAGCGCTTAGTGAGGATGGTTCGATTTTGTGTAAAACAAGCCGTTAAAACCCCGCTTCGGCCAAAAGGTAAGAGGTAATCCGGAGTAAGCTAGCATTGTTCGTGCCGCTTAACTAAGGTTCGGTCTCGTCTTTCTACAACTCCATTTTGTTGTGGAGTATAAGCACCTAAAAAAATTATGAGAAATACCAACAGATGTTAGATAAGCATCTAAAGTAGCATTTTTTAAATTCAGTGCATTATCACTCCTAATCTTTCAAAACTGGAAGTTGCAAAAAAAACTTGGATCCTCTTGAAAAACCCTTTTATGATAAAACTCGGGAGCTTCAGATTTCTTCTCAGAAATTCTAGCCACGTGTATCGTGAGTATTCATCAACCATAAAAAGAATGTACTTCTTTCCACTAATTGATTGAATTCTCATCGGTCGCATAAGTCCTGTGGAGCATTTGGGAGTGGTGATTGACATGAAAAATTTTGTCTTTGACTTGTGAGAATTCTCTTCATCTTTCCCATTTGACAACCCGGACATAAATGTTGGGATTTTGTGAGATCCTCGTATCAAACTGACACGAGAACAACTGTGATCTCAAACCTAACTGGATTAAGATACACGACTAAACCACATGAAACAAACTTTTCCCAAAAACAGGTTTAACAATCAAACCTAACGGGTTTTGATTAAGCGGAAGCAATAATGATTAAAATCCGAAAACATCACAGATTTATTTGTTTATCTTATTTACAGTTAATATGTAGGGTTTAGGGTTATTACCTGGATTGCTTGAGATAGATCCACCCGTAAACGCCCAAACGGATTCCCTCTTTGCTGGATCTAAACCCGGAACACTCACGAAAAAAACGGTACGCGAAGAACACGATCAATCAAAACAAGAAACCGAAACTGGTTTGGGTTTGTGTGGTCGACGAAGAGAGAGAGAGAGGAGAGAGGTTTCTTTTAGAATTAAATGATTGAATGAATCTGATATCCTAGCATATCTTATTTATATGGAAAACCTTCCATGTATCAAAATAGCCTTTATTCTTTTCTTTTTCTCTAAGAAAGAATAATTTCCATAATTATCTTTTTCTTTTCTCCAAGAAAGAATATTTCACTATTATTATATTTCCATATAATAATTATCTAGATAATTATTAACTAATTAATTAACTGTAATTAATTATCAAAAACCTTTCACTTTGGGGTTTATATAGAAACACCCCAACAGTTTATAATTCGCTATTTTAAAACCAAACCTCTCCCAAAATGGGGTTATTATACTATCCGAATTATGGTCCTCACAGGTGTGGACCTCAAGTGTCTTATAACGTTGGTTTGCGATCAAAACGGTTTTTTCAACTTATGCACATAATGCCAACAATAAAGAATCTCTATCAAATGTCAACTTTGGAAGGGCCTTTCACCCAAACCACCTTAGCTAGTTTGGGTAATATCTGAGAAATTCTGATGAGAAAATCTTCTATGCCCTAGCCAACTTTCGCCTTTGTTGCCTTTGAAAACAAACAAACTGGTTTCGATGAATCTATCACCGGAAAGTCCAACCACATAGAGATTGTAAAACCCTCTCCCTTCAAAAATCTCAACCCTTTACTATTAATGATAAGACAGTTAATGATGGAAAATAGAACAATGTTTTAACCATCACAAAACTGCTTTGCACTAAAAACATTATGACTTAACCCCCCACATAAAGTACCTTCTTTATGGATACCTTACCATTTGTAAGATGCTGTAACCTTTGATGACCCCGTCGTCTTATTCCCAAAATAATGTTTCCTCTGGTCGTTCCACATAATTGTGCAACAACTCCTTGTAGCCAGTTTATATGTCTTGAACAACCGGAATTTGACATACCACATATGTCTGGCCTGTAGAAAAATGTTGTTCATCTTGGGAACCCATATCCAAAAGGGTCCTTTCTTGTTATCTCATACATTTTTAACAAATCAGAAGATGAACCTAAAATCTTACAGTTTATACCAGACTTTTAAATTTGTGCATTCAATAAAAACTTTTAGGAATCCATTTTTCACCAAATTTCACATCAACTGATTTTTTCTTTTGCTTTTGAAAGATTTTTCTTTTTAGCACTAAAACACTTTAGCACGATGATCAAACGAGTAAGCATGAGATTTATCATGAGAAAAAACCACTAGATCTCTTCTTGTTAAAAATGACTAGAGTTCAAAGAAAAAGAATTATCACCACAATGAGTACAATGCAAACGTTGCCCAAAACAAAAAACATTAAAGGGAGATCAAAAGAGTTTTGGACACTAATTGAATCTAACATTCAGATTACATTTATTTGCATCATCAACGGATGACTTTTTAACAAAACGCTTTTTCTTCTTTGAATCTTTCTTCTCCCACCTAGGCCATGTCGTTTTAAAAAATTTTTAAATCTGTAGAATCAGAAGAAACTAGAGTTAATAGTGTCTTAGGAACTGGAACATACATCAGATGAATCTTTTGAAGATGTTTTTAAGTGTAGCACAAGACGTACTTCCTACCTCAAAAGTACTTGCATCAAAAATTTAAATTTAACAAGTTTCAGATTTTAAAAAAAGTACACGAGGATTTCTCATTTTTTGGAAATTCCACTATCACTTGAAACTTTCAACATTTGGTTTATCTTGTGTACTCGACTTTGGTTTTTCAAAAACAGCACCAAATTCCACATCTGGTAGTTTGAGTTTTGATTTAAGGATATCTCTTTCAACCATATATCTAAACTTTTGTACACAAGATATCCATCTTTGTCAATAACAGCATATGTAATTAACTCAGTCACTTCAGGCTTAATACTTTGATCAAAACAAGGTGGAGTTTCTTGAGACTCAAATGGGGTTTGAAATAAATTTATCTTTTCTTCCTTTAACACACGCTTCAATATCATCATCATTATCAGAATCAAACAAGGTTTGGTCTCATCAGAATCAGAATCAGACTCATAATCAGAAACGCTTTTATTTTCTGAAAGTTATTAACTTGAATAAACTCAGAAAGATTTTCAAAAATCTGTTTTTTTTTTCAAGTTCACTTGTCTTATCTTCAGATTTAGGAGTAGAATCAGTAGTCTTTGACTCATTTTCAATATCGTTACTTAGCTTTTCAGATTCATTTGAAAAAGACTTTACATCTTGAGAATACAAAGAAACACACTGAGTATAAGAAAACTCGGGTTTTCTTGTTTTATAACCTTTGATTTAAAAACATCATATTGAAAATCACATGTGAAATCAAAGTTATTCTTTCTCTTTGGCTTTGAATCTGAAAAACTATCACTTGAGTCATCAACAACTTTTTCTTTACCTTTATCCGAGGGAATTAGATAATGAACTAACCCGATTTTACAAAGGTTCATTTAATTTTGGAAAACTTAAGTTATCAAACTGATAAAGACCTTTAGGGGCTTTCTTTAAAACATCATTTTCAGGTAAACCTAACCCATTTTTGGGTTGTAAAAACCTAGTATCTTTTAGATTATTTGTCAAAAATTAAGCGTCTGTTGAGTTGACCTCTTTTGATATTAAGATCCTCCAACTGTTTGATTTTGGCATAAGCCTCACATCTATCTTTAAAACAAACTTCATATTTGATCATATATTCAGGGTTTTCAGACTCCAAATTTACTAAAAACATCTTCATCTCAGAAATTTGAGATTCTAGTTTGGCTTTCTCTTTCCTAATCTCAAGCCTTTTCAAGCTCACGATCATCAGCTAAAGATTTATATAACTACATTCATTACTGAATTCAATGACTCGAGCTCTTTCGAACTTAATCTTTTCCTTCAAGTCATCAAATTCGCTTTTAAAATTAAAAACTGTTTTTTCTAAAGAGCATTCACATTATCAGACATATCCGAGTCAGAAGGAGTTTGACTTACCTCATTTGATGCCTCGGTCTCTTTGTGAAGGTTTATGGTTTCTTCCACACTTGCCATGAGATTGTAGTGAATTGTGTGAAATGAGAAGAATCCTCATCATCAGAAGTATCATCATACCAACATTCTTCTTCCGCCATCAACACTTTACCTTCACTCTTGCGTTTCGCAAGTTGAGCCTTTAGGTAGTAGTCAAAAACCCTGACTTTCGGCGCTCTACAATCTTTTACCCAAAAAGACCTGGTTTGCCACAATTGAAGCATACATTACCTTCTCATCTGTCTTTTTTTTTCTCATAACTCTTCCTCTCCGGCCTTCTCTCATAATCCTTTGGCTTGTACTTGTCTCTTTTGTAGTTATCGAACTTGGGTTTCGAATGGAACTTCTTCTTCCCATAAAGTTTGTGAAAAGAACTAGACAAAAGAGCAAGCTTGTCGGCAACTCGCTTCAAATCAGAATCAGACAACTCGGTGACTAAAGCCTTTGAATAGCTTTTCTTCTTTGAAAATAGCACTAGGGAGCACACTCTTCTTCTTTTCAGTCAACAGGCCAAAGAATCAGAAATACTCTTCTGCTTCATCACAATATCTTGGGCTTTCACTTCATGTTGATAAGAATGGAATACAAGTCATGCAAGTCTTCTTTCTGCCAAATTCTTGTTCATTTGAAGATTAACCGAGTAATGATCCCATTCCCGGGTTGAGATTCTTTAGAAACTTGAAGTTTATCTCAGAAGTAGACTTTTGCATCCCCTTTCTCCCCAAATCATTCAGAATGATGTTTTAACCGACTATAAGAATCAGCAAGTGTTTCTCCCTCTAAAGCTTTAAACCCCTTTATAAGCGCCGATTGCTTGGTTTAGCTTAGCTTGGATTGATCTTTCTGTCCCTTGAAACTGTTTTTCCAACTCATCCCACAACTCTTTCGCTGTATTTCTACTATCACTCGATTAAACAAATCCTTCGGGAAACGCCATCGTGAGTAAAGTAAGAGCTTTTTTCATCAAGTTCAGCTCTAATCTTTTCAAGCTCTTATAGTGCCGAAAGAGTTTGAACACTCGTCTTGGTTCAATTTGCGGGAGTAGTGGCAGTCTCGGGTGTGCCGGAATATCAATGTACGGCTTAATCGGACCTTCTTGGATGCTCACATGAGTGTTTATCGATGTTGTTGAGGAATTGAATCATCCTAACACGCCATTGCGGATATTCACCAATCTGAAGAACCCGGGGGCTTTGACTTTGACCCATACTCAATAGATCTCTAGCATCTTCGTAGAACTTGAAAATGATCGGTAAATTCACTGAAACTGGTAGATTTCTTCTGAACTTCTGAAGGGGATACAAATCTGAGAATTTGTAGCTAATCTGAACACTTCTTTGATCAACGAAAAGGTTTAGTGACAAAAATCAAAAAGTCAACCGAAAAGTCAACCGGTGAATAGTGAAATCCTGAGAAAAATATTTTTCAAAATTTGAAAGTTGATTTTGACCGCGAAATTGAAAATTCTTGTCCAAATACAACCTCTCGGAAATCACCAAAAAACTCGGAAAAACCGGCATTTTCGGGAAAAAAAGGCCTTAAAAATGACTGAACTTTTTCACCGTAAAAAACAGATAAGAAGTCTAAGAAAGTTTACGTGAAAAAACGCCCCGAAAAACGCTTCCAGATTTTTTTTTTTTTCTTAAACCCATTCCGATTCGGAAAACATTATATTCCGATTCGGATTTTTCAATTTTCCGAATTGGAAAAGGTAGTTTTCCGAATCGGAAAAACAAAATTGATAGAGTTCCGAGAAAAATTTCGAGTTGGTATTTGGTCAAATTCCGAATCGGAAAATGATGTTTTCCGAATCGGAGTTTGATTAATACCAAGTCGGAAACGAGTAAGACTACCTTTGAACACAATTCCGAATCCAAAAAATTTCCCGATTCGGAAAACTTCAAAATTCTGATTCGGAAAATTTGTATTTTCCGATTCGGAATTTATGAATATTCCGATTCGGAAAGTATGAAAGTAATTCGGAAAACCGAACAAAAAAAGAGCAGAAGGTAAAAAAAACTCAAAAAATTTCTGCTCTAAACACCAAATTTTGACTCCAAATCACTCACAAACACAGTAAAAACATCATTTTAACCACAAAAAATCAAATTCCCGATCCAAATCATGATCAAATGAAGAACATCAAAACTCAAACCTCCATTTTCGAAAAAACCATAGAAATGTCAAGAAATCATACCAAATTCAAGTGAATTTCCAGCTCTGATACCACTTGTTGTTCCAGATTCAAGTTCTAATCAACATGGGACACAATGGAGAATGAATTGAAAGGTAATCTATTGAAATTTTTGAATGAAATTTACACACACTCAATACACCAAGAACACACACACTTTAAAAACACAAACTCTCTCAATTCACTCTCTTTCCACAATGATACGTAACATGCATGTTCCTCTACCCCCAAAATAACTCACTTTGGGTATTTATACCCAAACCCTTACAACCTTCAACTTTGAACCAATTACACTTTCTAAACCCCATTATACAAAACAATTTTCAAGTTTAAAGTAAATAAAGCACTAAAACAAACAAAGCAAAAATTTGACTTTATTAACCCCTTTGACTTTGCCTTTGTCTTCATTTGAGCATCAACTTGTTTATCTCGGATACAATCCGATTTTGCACCCAACAGGTTCCCACCTCAATAAGTAGCTATGGAATTTAGATTTTTTACAAGCTCAAAAAACATTTGGGTAACCTAAATATGCAAAAGTAATTTCTTGAAACATTTTATAAATAGTATCTCTTTATTTCAAAACACACTGTGGAAATAAAATCTTATAATGTCTCAAAATATTACATTAATAATCGATAACATAAAAATAACTACTAGTATCCAGGTACTGCATTCCTATGGAACTAGCATGCCTCTCATGCTTTGCTCTAGCTAGTGCTTTGTTAGCGGATCTGCAACATTCTCATCCGCGGAATTTTGCATATTTCACGTCTCCTCTTCCAATAATCTCTCGGATGAGGTGATATTTCCTGAGTACATGTCTCGACTTGTGATGTTCTCTGGGGGTCCTTTGCTTGTGCTACTGCTCTAGAGTTATCCCAGTAAATATCTACGGTCTAGAGATACTGGCTACAACTCTTAGATCCGAGATAAAATTCCTGAGCCGACTGCTTCCTTTGCTGCATCTGAAGCTGCAATGTACTCTACCTCTGTAGTGGAATCTGCTATGGTGTCTTGCTTCGAGCCTTTCCCCGAGATCGCGCCCCCATTTAGGGTGAATACATACCCTGACTGCGATTTAAAATCATCTCTGTCGGTCTGAAAACTAGCGTCAGAATAGCCCGTGACACTAGTCTCATCCTCAGATCCCCCAAAGACCAAGAACATTTCTTTTGTCCGTCTCATATACTTGAGAATGTTCTTGACAGCCACCCATTGGGGATTCACCTGGGTTCTGCTGGGGATCTGCTCGTAACACTTATCGAGTAAGCAACATCAGGCCTCGTACATAAATGGCATACATAATTGATCCCAATTGCAGAAGCATATGGAACCAATTTCAATTTTGTCCTGATCTTCACTAGAAACAGGACATTGTGCTTTTCTTAGCACTATGCCATGCTGCATCGGGGTAAATCCTTTCTTGGATTCATCCATCCTGAACCGTTTCAGGATTTTGTCAATGTATGTACCTTGACTAAGCCCAATAAGTTGTCTAGGATCTATTTCTATAGATCTTTGTACCAAGTATATAGGTGGCTTTTTCAAGGTCTTTCATTGGAAACATTTGCTTAACCAAGTCTTTACACTTGTAAAGTTGGTTATATCATTTCCAATGAGTAGAATATCATCTACATACAAGACCAAGAAGGTCACTACGCTCCCACTGAACTTTGTGTAAACACATGGCTCAACTCACTTTTAGTAAAACCAAATTCCTTGATTGTTCATCAAAGTGAAGTTCCAGCTCTTGGATGTTGCTTTAAACCTATTGGATTTAGCAGTTTTCCCAAATTTTCAGGATTCTTTGGATCTACAAAACCCTTTTTT
This sequence comes from Centaurea solstitialis, assembly GCA_030169165.1. Taxonomy (NCBI): domain Eukaryota; kingdom Viridiplantae; phylum Streptophyta; class Magnoliopsida; order Asterales; family Asteraceae; genus Centaurea; species Centaurea solstitialis. The sequence continues at coordinate 4 of JARYMX010000045.1, read as the reverse complement.
CCCG